>NIVC01003425.1:0-22500 GCA_002269645.1 Macrostomum lignano | reverse complement strand
TGACCATCAGCGTATAAATAAGTAGTATAAATTCATGCAACCCAAAAGCAGCCAACCAACCTGATTAATGTCGGAACACCAGGCGGCCTTCTCCTGCACCGAGTTGGCCACCAGGGTAATGGTCACCGGCGGTCCCGATTTCGTGTGAAGGATGAGCCGGAAGTCCAGCCCGTTGAAGTCCGGCTGGGCGTTCCGGCCGTCCTTTGGCTGCTGCGGCTCAATGCTCAGCAGGTTGGTCTGTATGTTGGGATCTGCGAGTGGGGATATTTGCAGATTGGATATTAAGAGATGGGGTATTTAGAGATGGGATAGTTGCAGATTGGATATTTAGAGATGGGGTATCTAGAGATGGGATAGTTGCAGATTGGATATTTAGAGATGGGACATCTAGAGATGGGATAGTTGCAGATTGGATATTTAGAGATGGGACATCTAGAGATGGGATAGTTGCAGATTGGATATTTAGAGATGGGACATCTAGAGATGGGATAGTTGCAGATTGGATATTTAGAGATGGGACATCTAGAGATGGGATATTTGCAGATTGGATATTTAGAGATGGGGTATCTAGAGATGGGATAGTTGCAGATTGGATATTTAGAGATGGGGTATCTAGAGATGGGATAGTTGCAGATTGGATATTTAGAGATGGGACATCTAGAGATGGGATAGTTGCAGATTGGATATTTAGAGATGGGACATCTAGAGATGGGATAGTTGCAGATTGGATATTTAGAGATGGGACATCTAGAGATGGGATAGTTGCAGATTGGATATTTAGAGATGGGACATCTAGAGATGGGATAGTTGCAGATTGGATATTTAGAGATGGGACATCTAGAGATGGGATAGTTGCAGATTGGATATTTAGAGATGGGGTATCTAGAGATGGGATAGTTGCAGATTGGATATTTAGAGATGGGACATCTAGAGATGGGATAGTTGCAGATTGGATATTTAGAGATGGGACATCTAGAGATGGGATAGTTGCAGATTGGATATTTAGAGATGGGACATCTAGAGATGGGATAGTTGCAGATTGGATATTTAGAGATGGGACATCTAGAGATGGGATATTTGCAGATTGGATATTTAGAAATGGGACATCTAGAGATGGGATAGTTGCAGATTGGATATTTAGAGATGGGGTATTTAGAGATGGGATATCTGGAGATGGGATATCTGAAGATGGGGTATCTAGAGATGGGATATCTGGAGATGGGGTATCTAGAGATGGGATATCTGGAGATGGGGTATCTAGAGATGGGATATCTGGAGATGGGGTATCTAGAGATGGGATATCTGGAGATGGGGTATCTGGAGATGGGATATCTGGAGATGGGGTATCTAGAGATGGGATATCTGGAGATGGGATATCTGGAGATGGGATATCTGGAGATGGGGTATCTAGAGATGGGATATATGGAGATGGGATATCTGGAGATGGGATATCTGAAGATGGGGTATCTAGAGATGGGATATCTGGAGATGGGGTATCTAGAGATGGGATATCTGGAGATGGGGTATCTGGAGATGGGATATCTGAAGATTATCTGGAGATGGGGTATCTAGAGATGGGATATCTAGAGATGGGTTATCTGAAGATGGGGTATCTAGAGATGGGATATCTGGAGATGAGATATCTGGAGATGGGATATCTGGAGATGGGATACCTGGAGATGGGATACCTGGAGATGGGATACCTGGAGATAGGATATCTGGAGATGGGATATCTGGAGATGGGATACCTGGAGATGGGATACCTGGAGATGGGATATCTGGAGATGGGATATCTGAAGATGGGATATTTGATACTCTGCCTCACCGTCATCATCAACATAGTAGTAGTCAGATGAGCCATCCTCCGACAGGGTGCAGTCGGCCAGAGACAATTTTCCATAATTCTGCAACGGGAAGAATTTGGTAGAAATGCTGGTAGGATTTCCAACAAAAGTACACGCGTACTATTAGAGCGCTCCGCTCAGAAAATTACCTTGACCAGGTGCAGGCGACCATTAGAGGCTCTGGTAGTCAGGATGAGGTGATTTGTAAAGAGGAACACCTGCCTCACCGCCTCCTTCTTGGAGTCCTTGTTGCTGAAGGTGCTGCTGAAGGAGCCCAGCCTCACGCGCGAGTTTTTCGGCTTGTCGCTGCCCATGATCTGCACCAGCGAGCCCTGGCGCACGAAAATCTGGTTCACGTCAAGCAGGATCTCGCAGCCTTCCACTATGAGCCGCTCGATGGCCAAATTCTTGCGGATGTTCTCCGTTTCTGACACTTCATCGTGCATCACCTGGGGAGGTTGGGGTTTGGCACTGGTAAGTGCTGCAGATCTGGGAGTGGGGATCTGGATACGGCCTATGGAATCTAGAGATATGGTATCTAGGGATATGAGATCTAGGGATATGGTATATAGGAATATGGGATCTAGGGATATGGGATCTAGGGATATGGGATCTAGGGATATGGGATCTAAAGATATCGAAAGATTTGGGGTCTATAGATGTGCATATGGTAGATCGGCTGCTCACATGAGACACATCGGCTACTCACATGAGACACATCGGCTACTCACATGAGACACATCGGCTACTCACATGAGACACGTCGGCTACTCACATGAGACACATCGGCTACTCACATGAGACACATCGGCTACTCACACGAGACACATCGGCTGCTCACATGAGACACATCGGCTACTCACATGAGACACATCGGCTACTCACATGAGACACATCGGCTACTCACATGAGACACATCGGCTGCTCACATGAGACACATCGGCTACTCACATGAGACACATCGGCTACTCACATGAGACACATCGGCTACTCACATGAGACACATCGGCTACTCACATGAGACACATCGGCTACTCACATGAGACACATCGGCTACTCACATGAGACACATCGGCTACTCACATGAGACACATCGGCTACTCACATGAGACACATCGGCTACTCACATGAGACACATCGGCTACTCACATGAGACACATCGGCTACTCACATGAGACACATCGGCTACTCACATGAGACAGATCCTCCAGCTTGCTCTTGGCGAACTCAAGCTGCTGCCTGTCCACGTGGTCGTGCGGCGTGTGCGCGAGCAGCTCGTGCAGGGTGACAATGTACCGCGGGATCTGGTGCATCGGGTAGGTGAGAAAGGTCTCGAGGCTTCGGCCCTCGCAAACTGGCTTTTCTTCGTAGCGTTTGAGCAGGGCGGCGAACTCGGGCTTCTGCTTGTACTCGGCCAGCACCTGCAGGCTGTAGTGGTGGTTGCGCACGTACTCCTGGTAGATGCACAGCATGGGCAGCAGCATGTCGAACAGGTCGCCCAGCTGCAGGGTCGGCCAATTCTCCATCTTGCTGTTCAGGCCTTGGAGGAAGATCTGGTGCAGGAATAGCAGAGTCTCCCTGCGGTGTGGGGCGATTTCGAGGGAGATGTACTTTTGTTGATTCTGATTCAGATTCAGTGTACTTTTGTTTGCTCTGTGCTTTTTTTGTAGTTAATTTCAATTGTTTTCTGATGAAGATTTACGAATGAACTTTCATGTACCCGAAAGTACTTTTGCTGAAAGTTCGGGTGTAATGCACTTTTAGCGACTGTTTGTGCGTAATGTACTTTTGGTGATAATCAGATGCAAGGTACTTTTGGTGACTGTTAATGCGGACTGCATCTTTGGTGACTGTCCTGTTGTAATGTACTTTTAGTGACTGTCCGAGTGTAATGTACTTTTGGTGACTGTCCGGGCGCATTCAACTTTTAAACTCTTGTCCGGGCGTAATGTACTTTTCGTGACTGCTCGGTTGTAATGCTGTCATAAAAGTACAATTGTCACCTTATTTTGAGAGAAAATTCTCGTCAGATCTTGTTAACTAATGAACCTAACTGATCTCCGTAAAACCGCAGGCCAGGCCGATCGAGCTTGACCAGCTGACGTGTTTAACAGTCTCTCAAAGCAGTTAATTTTCCACTTTTCCACGCGGCTCTCCTCCCCAGGGGCCGGCCGCGTCCAGGGGCCGGAGGGTGGGACAGTTGCCAAGGACGCGCTCTAATAATTCATCCAGGGGAGATTCTGCACTCCCTTCCCATCCTCCAGGGCGCTTGGGGTTGAGCTCGCAAAGCTACTCAAAATGAAATGGACTCTTCCCTGCCACTCACGGAGGAGTAAGCCTCCCCAGGGCGCAGCTGACTGAGTGCTGGCGCAGGGAACACAGTCGGTGACCCATCGGAGCGGGCCATGCCTGAACGGGGACAGCAGCTTAGAGATCAGAAAGCACTTAGTGATTGTTCGATCTAGGCTCATCGCCGGGTTTTGCTGCAGCTCGAGGGTAACCGCACGGGTGCAACCGCTGGGAATTAGAGAAACTGGCATTGAAAGATATCGGCTTTTTCCCATATCTACGCCCATGAGCTCGTACTCACCGGCAACCGACCCTGATGCTCATCTCTCCACATCCCAATTCCCCATAATCCACAACATCCCAATTCCCCATAATCCACATCCCAGTTCCCCAGAATCCTCATCCCAGTTCCCCAGAATCCTCATCCCAGTTCCCCAGAATCCACATCCCAGTTCCTCATAATCCACATCTCAGTTTTCCAGACTCCACATCTCAGTTGTCCGGACTCCACATCCCAGTTCTCAGACTCCAAATCTCAGTTGTCCAGAATCCACATCTCAGTTCCCCAGAATCCACATCTCAGTTCCCCAGAATCCACATCCCAGCTAATCAGAATCCACATCCCAGTCAATCAGAATCCACATCTCAGTTCCCCAGAATCCACATCTCAGTTCCCCAGAATCCACATCTCAGTTCCCCAGAATCCACATCCCAGCCAATCAGAATCCACATCCCAGCCAATCAGAATCCACATACCAGCCAATCAGAATCCACATCCCAGTCAATCAGAATCCACATCCCAGCGAATCAGAATCCACATCCCAGCCAATCAGAATCCACACCCCAGCCAATCAGAATCCACATCCCAGCCAATCAGAATCCACATCCCAGTCAATCAGAATCCACATCCAAGCCAATCAGAATCCACATCCCAGTCAATCAGAATCCACATCCTAATTCCCAAGAATCCACATCCCAGTTGTCCAGAATCCACATCCCAATTCCCCAGAATCCACATCCCAGCTCCAGATTCCACACCCTGCAGATTTCACCCCAAGCGACTCACGCGTTGAGAAACACGGAGTTCACATCCTCGTGGGTGATGATGGGCTTCTTGGCGGAGGCGGCCATCCGGCAGGGCCGCAGGAAGCAGGACACCAGGACGCTGATCTGCTGCACGTACTCCTCCTCGCACTCCACCAGCCCGAACACGATGCCGTTCCGCTTTCGCATGTGCTCGGCGTGCTCGGAGCGGATGTACTCCTCCACAATCTGCTTCCACCGGCGTCGGCACAGCCAGCCGCGGAAAAACGATTGCACCTGTGAAATCTGCACTTTAACAGAATACAGCAGCTCTGGATGCTGGCCCAGTGGCTAAACTGGGCCATTTAGACAGGTGTCAATAACAGGTACTGTACTGTACATTATCGAAAATTCGAATGATCTGTTTTACTTGATTTTCTGCCCTTAGTACTCACTGTTGTAAGCTTTTTTTCTGGGCTATATAATCTGCTGAATAACAGTCAATCAATCAATCAATCAATCAATCAATTAATCAATCAATCAATCAATCAATCAATCAAGCAATCAATCAATTAATCAATCAATCAATCAATCAATCAATCAATCAATCAATCAATCAATCAATCAATCAATCAATCAATCAATCAATCTATCTATCTATCTATCTATCAATCAATCAATCAATCAATCAATCAATCAATCAATCAATCAATCAATCAATCAATCAACCAATCGCTCAAGCAAGCAATAAAACAATCGATCAATAAATCAATCAGTAGAATAGTCTATACGAATCAATGAGTTTAATCGATCAACCCAGCTAAAATATCTTTCCTAATTGAGTCAAAAGGGTGGCGCAATACGAGCACACAAACTATGAATTACATTCCCAGCACATCTGGATTAAACAGCTAGAAGTGTTGTTGCGGTATCAATAAACTTAGTGTTGGACAACAAGCCTCATACTGAAATCAATTAGATGAATGCAGGTAACGAACACAATGCAATGCTATATACACAGTATATCAAATACACTTAGGCAAAACCAGTGCAAGACCAGCTGCAATCGAAACTCATAAATGTGCACCTAAGCACTAAAAACTGCATTTTGTAAAAAAAACTATAATTTTAACGGCTGCTGTTTACGTGCTGGCGGGCGGACAAAGCGACTCGGCCAAGGATTACAGACAAGGACTCCTTATAGAAAATAAGTCACACCTGGCATGGAATTAGGCTACTACAATCAAACTTAAAGCCCTCTTAACTTGAACTTATCCCTCCCAAACTATTTTCTTTCTGAAGGATTTGCTTGAGAAACTGTATTTGGCAACATCTCGGAGCAGGGCAGCCTGGCAATGACTCTCGCACTACCCACACCTGGGGTTATTACCCTCTGCCCATGTCGCTGACGCAATGCATTCGGCACTCGTTAATCGGCAGGCCGTTCTCGTCCCCACTGTTCCGTGCAATCTCTGGCAGCGGCTATGCAGTCGCCCAGAGGTGACGCAAAAGCAGAAAACTGCCAGTGTTGCTGGGGAGGCGGGGATTTTCGGACAGTTTGACAGCTCAATCCTCTCCCATCTTGAGCAGCTGCTCAAGCTGCCGGCTTGAGACATCAGCACCGCCACTTCCCTCACTCCTCTGTCAAAGCCGGCCCTCGCTCATTTTTCTACAATTAGTTCCGCGCGCGGATTAAGGTGAAACACCCGGGACAGGTAGCTGAGCAGAGGAATCTCAAATTAGGGCTGAGAAAGAAACCAAGGCGGGCTTTGCCTCGCTTGGGAATAATTAAATCCGCGCGGCCCAAGGGCTCAGAGCAGATTTGCTCATCAGTTTTTCGCCTCCCTGTTCTCACAGTCGCCCCCACCTGCCCGTTATCGCCCGGATCACGGCATCAGCCCCTGCTCGTCACCATTAGCATTGAAAAATACTCGAATGATGAGTAAAAAAGACAAGTACGCTTTTATCCGGGTTGGTTCCGGCGAAGGGGGGGAAAGGTCGATCTGCAAATCCGATCTTTCACATCCCTATCTTTCCGATATTTTCGTCCTGTTACTCTAAAAAATTAAATCTCCTTTTTAACTACAATTTTCTCTACTTGGTTGAATATTTCTTTTTCTCTCCTCTGCTAAAGGCTGAATCTCTGCCCCGAGATGTACATTCAAGACAGTAGCGCTTTCTCTCTCTCCCCTCTAACCCAGGCTGAATCTCTGCCCCGAGATGTACATTCAAGACAGTAGCGCTTTCTCTCTCTCCCCTCTAACCCAGTCGGAATCTCTGCCCCGAGATGTACATTCAAGACAGTAGCGCTTTCTCTCTCTCCCCTCTAACCCAGTCGGAATCTCTGCCCCGAGATGTACATTCAAGACAGTAGCGCTTTCTCTCTCTCCCCTCTAACCCAGGCTGAATCTCTGCCCCGAGATGTACATTCAAGACAGTAGCGCTTTCTCTCTCTCCCCTCTAACCCAGGCTGAATCTCCGCCCCGAGATGTACATTCAAGACGGTAGCGCTTTCTCTCTCTCCCCTCTAACCCAGGCTGAATCTCTGCCCCGAGATGTACATTCAAGACGGTAGCCAGCTGGCAATAACCATTGAGCTTCACTGTACAATTCGGCACAAAAACTGCGCCCCAAAACAAGCAGCTAACGAAGCCATGGCGAGAAAAGTTTCAGTGCACAGATAGCCAGTCTAGCAGAAGAAAATTAAGAATCACAAGGAAGAAAGTACAGAGTGAAAAAATGATAATAATCAAGCAGGAAAGTTAAAAAATGCCACGGCTATTGGCGCACAGTCACTGTGGCGCTTCGGCCCACAAAACCAATTAATTCAACGCCAACCTAAAATGCAGAGTGCGCTGCTATTGGCGCTGGCAAGCAATGAACTGGGGTGTCAAATACGGCTAGACAGGGTTGAGGAAGCGCACACACCCGATCAGAGAAAAAGTAACTCGTATTGATAGACAGGTAGCCAAACTGGGCTGTCTGTAGCGGCTGCTACCGCCCAGCTGCCATGCTAAACAAACTGGCTTTGCACTCATTATTTATAGGTGCAAATGTACTTAAATTCAGGGAATTGAGCATCTGACCTGAAAACAAAATGAATAAATGAATAAGGCATATATTTATTGCAGCATGTTAAAGGGTTTAGTTGAAGGGTGCGCACTGCTTAAGTCTTGGGGGTTGATCAAGCATGTTATGGGTTACATCACTGTGCCGTAACCGAAACTCAATGGGGATCTCAACTAGCAGTGACTATTGAATATTTTCTCAACATATTCTTGAGTAACTTCTGGCTTACGCTCGTATTTGCAAAGTCAGCGAAACTGCAGAATGGGGACATTCGGGTCACCGGGTCAATTGTGTCATTGGGTCAATCAGGTCAATGGGTAAATCAGGTCATTGGGTCAATCCTGTCATTGGGTCAATTCCGTCATTGGGTCAATTGCGTCATTGGGTCAATTGAGTCATTGGGTTATCGGGTAAATCCTGTCATGGGGTCAATCGGGTCATTGGGTCATCGGGTAAATCCTGTCATGGGTCAGTCCTGTCATGGGGTCAATCGGGTCATTGGGTCATCGGGTCAATCGGGTCATTGAGTCAATCGGGTCATTGGGTCAATCGGGTCATTGGTTCAATCGAGTCATTGGGTCATCGGGTCAATCCTGTCATGGGTCAGTCCTGTCATGGGGTCAATCGGGTCATTAGGTCGATCGGGTAATTGGGTCAATCTCTGTTGGGTCAATTGGGTCAATTAACCCAAAAAATTTTGTCATTGGGTTAATCGGGTCATTGGGTCAATCGGGTCATTGGGTCAATCGGGTCATTGGGTCAATCGGGTTATAAGGTCAATCATATAAATAGGTAACATATTCGGGTCATAAGGTCATACATTTGGGGTCATTGCTCTATAATAGATTTGGTGCAATGTCTGGCAGCAAAGTTGGTCAGCAATGCAACACAGCGGCGCGTTAGTAAGTAACGATGCAAAAGAAGGATTTAAAAAAGACAGTTCAGACAGTTGAACGTCAGAGACGGCAACAGGGAGAACTACTGGTTTCTGGGGGGTGAGGTCAGTCGGTGCAAACAGCGTTGGTGAGGGTAAGAATGCATTCAGTTAGATCGCTAAGCTAATTTGTAGTTCATAAGTTCCGAAACGGAATATATAAATAAGACACAAGGAAGAACATTTTTTCCAAGAAACACCGAGCGAATTTTACCTTTTTTATTTTCTTCAACTCTTCCGTCTCTTCTGTTGGCTCCTTTCCAGAAGTCTGCTCCTTGCGCAGCTCCTTCAGCTGGAATTGGAAAGCGCGGGTGAAAGCAATCAAAAATCTGAAATCTGAAATCTGAAATCTGAAATCTGAAAACTGAAATCAGAATCAGAAATCAGAAATCAGAAATCAGAAAGCTGAAATCAGAAAGCTGTAATCTGAAATCTGAAATCTGAAATCTGAAATCTGACATCTGACATCTGAAATCTGAAATCTGAAATCTGAAATCTGAAATCTGAAATCAGAAATCAGAAATCAGAAATCTATAGCTTTTAGAAAGCTATAATCTAAAATCAAAAATCAGAAATCAAAAATCTGAAATCTGAAATCTGAAATCTGAAATCTGAAATTAGAAATCAGAAATCAGAAATCTGAAATCTAAAGTCTGAAATCAAAACAGAAATCTGAAATCTGAAATCTGAAATCTGAAATCTGAAATCTGAAATCAGAAATCAGAAATCTGAAATCTGAAATCTGAAATCAGAAATCAGAAATCTGAAATCTGAAATCTGAAATCAGAAAGCTATAATCTGAAATCAAAAATCAGAAATCAATATTCTGAAATCAGAAATCTGAAATCTGAAATCTGAAATCAGAAATCAGAAATCTGAAATCTGAAATCTGAAATCTGAAATCTGAAATCTGAAATCTGAAATCTGAAATCTGAAATCTGAAATCTGAAATCTGAAATCAGAAATCTGAAATCTGAAATCTGAAAACTGAAATCAGAATCAGAAATCAGAAATCAGAAATCAGAAAGCTGAAATCAGAAAGCTGTAATCTGAAATCAGAAATCTGAAATCTGAAATCTGAAATCTGAATCAAAATTGAAGACATTTCAACCATATACTCGTACTCTAATGACAATTGCTGTGAACCATCAGAAAAACAAACAAGTGACTGCACCATAACCACAGCATTTGCATAACGGTGCAGGGAGTTTCTGAGTGGAACAAGCCATGAAACATCAATTAGTGTGCTCATCGTGCTCAACTTGAGACTGAGACCAGCAGGTAATGAATTTATTCTTAACAACTGGGCCGCTGCCTCACATTTTTATTGACTCTCTATCCCCGTCACGTCAGTATATCAAATCGTAGTAAATATAAATAACAAATAATGATATTTTGATAAATTCGTCAACAATTCATCGTCAATCAGTTTGCTAATGATTATTCAATCATTGAGTTTAGTTTAATTAAGGTTAATTATTGATTACTCGTGCACTCAATGGCTCCATCGATCAAACAAGCAATAATTTATTCGATGAAGCATTAATTTAATCTATTAATAATTCAACAAAAAAATTGATAAATCAATTAGTCAATAAATCAATGAATAGGGCAATCAATCAATCAATTAATCAATCAATCAATCAATCAATCAATCAATCAATCAATCAATCAATCAATCAATCAATCAATCAATCAATCAATCAATCAATCAATCAATCTATCTATCTATCTATCTATCAATCAATCAATCAATCAATCAATCAATCAATCAATCAATCAATCAATCAATCAATCAATCAATCAATCAATCAATTAATCAATCAATCAATCAATCGATCGAACGAACAATCAATAAATGCCTATCGATCTATATATCAGCCTATCTGTCAATACTTTGAATTCTAAAAGCAAATTAAACCATCATTAATGAAGACAACAAATTCAACAACACAGTGAATCTGTTGCGATACAATCCAAACGAAGACGAAGAACTTTTGTACTGACTAATTTTTGACAAGAATTACAGCTGCATATTACTGAAATTCAATTATTGACAACAAAATGACAATTCATGCAACCGCTGGGTTGGATTCCATGTCGGGGGCAAAGTGCTCTGAAAATAATTGACAAAGCTGACAAATTATTTGCAAATTCTTGCCTCTCTTTACGGAGAGGGGCTGAGAGGGGGACACAGGGGGGAGGGGCTGAGTCGGGGACACAGTGGGGAGAGGGGCTGAGAGGGAGACACAGGGGGGAGAGGGGCTGAGAGGGAGACACAGAGGGAGAGGGGCTGAGAGGGAGACACAGGGGGAGAGGGGCTGAGAGGGAGACACAGGGGGAGAGGGGCGAAGAAGGAGACACATACATGTAGGGGGGAGAGGGGCTGAGAGGGAGACGCAGAGGGAGAGGGGCTGAGAGGGAGACACAGGGGGAGAGGGGCTGAGAGGGAGACACAGGGGGAGAGGGGCGAAGAAGGAGACACAGGGGGAGAGGGGCGAAGAAGGAGACACAGGGGGAGAGGGGCGAAGAAGGAGACACATACATGTAGGGGGGAGAGGGGCTGAGAGGGAGACGCAGAGAGAAGGGCTGAGTGGGGGACATATGGGGGGGGGCGCTGACAGGGAGACACTGGGACAGGGGCGAAGAAGGAGACACACACATGTAAGAGGGAGATTCGCATTCAGTCGCAGCCCAAACGCAGGCAGCATGACAAGCAAAAGCAGCAGATCTCAGCAGTCTACTCACCTCTCTCACCTCGAGCCGCAGCCGCCTGAGCTGGTTGCTCATGTCCTCGGCCTGTTTGACGTAGTTCCACTTGGACTGCCGCTCGGACTCCATGATCTGCAGCAGGTGCAGGTGCTTCTGCTCCAGCTGCTCATGCTGCTCAGCCAGCCGGCTGTAGCTGAAATTCGAGACAGTCCAGCTGTGAGATGGGACTGACGCTGGGTTTGATGCTGCGAGGCTAAGCAATTGAGGATTGCTAATCCTTGTGGGATTTGAGACAGCACAAGGGCAGCCATTTTAAGCAATTAAAATTGGAAATTGCCTGAAACACAGTTTGAAAACATCGAAAGTAGACCGACGGACGGACGGACGGACGGACGGACAGACAGACAGACAGACAGACAGACAGACAGACAGACAGACAGACAGACAGACAGACAGACAGACAGACAGACAGACAGACAGACAGACAGACAGACAGACAGACAGACAGACAGACACTGAAGGCCTACCTGGCATTTCTGATGGCCTCCACCCAGGTGTTGCACTCGGCCTCAGACTCGGCCCGCAGGTCATAGTGCCTCTGGCCGTCTTTCTTATAGAAAATGCTGAAGCAGTGCTGCAGAGGACAGGGGAGGTGGCGGAGAGTCTCAGTACAGCAGTTGAGATCAGGCTACAAAAGAATTTAATCTTTCTCATCCAGAGTGACAATTTTTTGATTCCTTGAGGACAGGCGCCTGAAGCCGACGAGCGGGGGCGGGCAGCGGCTCGGATGATTTCTGAGCTCAGCTCGAGTCTCAGCCTAATCAGAGCCCGCATCTCCGCCCCATCAATTCCCAGATTCCTTTGATCATCGCCCATTTCCTCTTCCGCTGGCGTGGCCGGCCCTCCGGCTGCGCCCCCTTCCCGATCCCTGCTCAGGTTTCAATAAATCATAACCGGATGGCCCGGATTGACGAGAATCGGAAGCAGCAAAAATATCATCCTCTCTTTCCCTCTCAGCTCGAAGCTGCGAGGCAAAATTTGAAAGAAGAACCGTTGCACGCGAATTCGGTTTGGAGTTTCAAGCCAAGGATTGGTTGAGACAAGGGAGGCGCTGATTGTGAGCTGTGAGCAGGGCCTGCACGGGGAAGAGGGCTGGTTGAGTCTCGCAGGGGTGAGAGAGGAAGAATGCTCGGACACTTTTGTTATAACAAAAGTGCACCAGCCAGCCCGGGGGGGCGAGAGAGGAGAGCGGAGCGGCGGTAAAAGTGCACGCCAAGGCACCGGCTGAATTGCCAGATGAGATCTGAGCTGATGTGCGAGAGAGAGAGAGAGAGAGAGAGAGAGAGTCGTGTGGAGAACGAGCTCCCCTCTGTTCCGCTTCTGAGCTGGTTGGCGCTGGAAGCTCAGAGCCGCTCCCGAAGGCCATGCGGGAGAACTTTTTTCCACTCTAGAATCTTCTGTTTTCTGGCTGGCTCTGCTGTCTCTCCTGCGCCTCTGTCTGGCACGCTGGCAGCTCTCTTTTTGCGATTCAAACCGAGGCTTGGGGGGGGGGGCTGCTAGCTAGGCGCTGATCTCTGCTCCCCCGGCCACCCGCCTCCCGTGACGACTTCCGCTGCACCCCCTAGCAGCTCAGCTCTCCCCGCTGCGATGAGAACACAACGGCTTTCTCTCTCGCCTTCACCCGCGGAGAGCAGAAATTCACTCTCTCATTCTTCGCCCCGGCTCGCGCGGTTTAAACTGAATGCAGGCTGCTAGTAGAAAGCAGCTTGCTATTGCTGCTGCTTCTGCAGAAGCAAAGAGGGGAGACGGGCAAGAAGAAGGGGGGATGGGGGTTAGAACGGGATCTCAGCAGCCAGCTGGGCAGCCCGCTATCCAACCGGCACAGGCATGAATTGAGATATCCCATCCGCTCGCATGCGCCCCCGATCTCCAACCGAGGCCAGAAACTGGGGAGACAGACAGACACTGCGGAGCAAGATGAGGAATGAGAACTCTAGGATGAGGCTGAGGAGCAGTTTAACGGCCCGCCGGACCAGTTAGCGAGTTGGAGGCTGGCATAGCAATGCTGCGGTCTGGGGGAGGAGGGGCAAGGAAAAGCAGGGGATCTGGCGTGACAGCGGGGGTGGCCATTCGGTCTGCACTGCGCCAGCATGATAGATTGATCTGCAGGCCCCGTCCCCGCTCCCCAAGCGCTTGTCTTCTTCATCCCGTCTAGCGGGATGTCTTTCCGCCAATTTTTTAACTGCTTAGCGAAAATCGAGACCCACGGCTAGGATGATGATGAACTTAATTGAGCTGATTGTGATGAGTTGACTGACTCGCGAAATGTGCAGCACAGTACATCAGGAAATTGGAAGTTTTCAGTACTGAATCCCTAAGAATCTCGAATGCAGCTGGGCGGCTGAGCGGTAAAAGTCCAGCAAGCCAAAACTTGACCTCTTCGCATTTTTTTTAAATCTATAGTTTCACGATTTGCAAGTTTTAAGTGATCCGTTGTCATAATAGCTGTAGCCAGCGGCGTCGCTCCCGGGGGGGACAGGGGGGAGATGCCAATGCTTTGTCGTCCCCCCACCTCATCTTGTAACCCATTATGGAAATCAATAATTTTGCTGCAGGGCGACCATACGTAGTGCCTGCGGCGCTAGAATGAGTGCCTGCGGCGCTAAAATGAGTGCCTGCGGCGCTAAAATGAGTGCCTGCAGCGCTAAAATGAGTGCCTGCGGCGCTAGAATGAGTGCCTGCGGCGCTAAAATGAGTGCCTGCGGCGCTAAAATGAGTGCCTGCGGCGCTAAAATGAGTGCTGACAACACCGATTCTGAAATAATGTTACACGTAAGAATTGAGTCGTGTACATGTACATGTATAATTATTGGCTTTGTCCCTCCCACCATAAAATCCATGGCGACGCCCCTGAGTAGGCCTCGCTAAAAGAAGTACAAAGATTCTACAGTTGTAAGCATATTGTACTCACGCACACAAAGTTAGTCTTCAAAATTTGGCTCAACCTGAAAAACAAACCCTCATAAAAGAGGGCCAGGCTACTCAAAAGGCTGCACCTGCTGCCTACCCATGCAGACCGCTGCAGACTGGCCTCCTACATTCAATTTCTTTTCCGACTCATTAGCAAAGATCAAAGTGAGCAGACAGCGGGCGATAGCGGAGAGAGAAAACAGGCAGATTTCCTTCTCCTGAGAGTTACTTTTGCTTTGCCCCTCGCTAATGGGCTTTCTCTGTTAGCAGATTAATCTTTAACTAAGTTTGCTCGGCACAAGCTCTTATTTCTCATGCTTTTGCCTCAGCCCAGTTTCAGTTCCTTCCAACCCGCCGCTCCGATGGAATGACTTTTGGCTATCGGGGAGATTTTTTAAACTGCCTCGTTGCTCATCTGAAGTCAAATTTTGTGAGCACGCAATTTTGTAGACACGCGAATGTGGCGTGATTATTCCCGCCTGATAAATCAGCACGACCTTGGAGCAGAACGACCTTGGAGACACGCGAATGTGGCGTGATTATTCCCGCCTGATAAATCAGCACGACCTTGGAGACACGCGAATGTGGCGTGATCATTCCCGCCTGATAAATCAGCACGACCTTGGAGACACGCGAATGTGGCGTGATCATTCCCGCCTGGCAAAGCAGCACGACCTTGGAGACACGCGAATGTGGCGTGATCATTCCCGCCTGGCAAAGCAGCACGACCTTGGAGACACGCGAATGTGGCGTGATCATTCCCGCCTGACAAAGCAGCACGACCTTGGAGACACGCGAATGTGGCGTGATCATTCCTGCCTGACAAAGCAGCGCGACCTTGGAGACACGCGAATGTGTCGTGATTAAAGCCTCTTGCCCAGTCGAGCAGACTTAAAACTCCTGTCTAACAGATCTCTAACCATTGTCTAACAGCCCACCAGCCGGACTTACCGCATACTGCTGTCTCTCAGTCCTGTCAACCTGTTTGAGCGACAGATACTTGTCGCAGTAGGAGCCTTCCAGCAGGGCGACCCCGGAGGGTTTCTCAGACTTGTCGCTGTCGTAGTAGAACAGAAGGTTCTGGTAGAGCACGAAGTAGCGCAGCTGCCACTTGCCCGTGTCCAGACTGCGCTTGTGCAGCCAGCCAGCCTGACTGGCCGATCCTGACCGGGCCTTCAGCGACAGGTGCAGCAGTTGGGAGTCGTTGACTCGGATAGCCTTCTGCATGACTGCTGCTGCTGCTGCTGTTTGGCGACTTGGCGATTCTGAGCTGCGTCTGCGGATAATCGGGTAGTTAGGACTCGAAAAATGCAATGTGGGAAGTGGGATTTAGGATTTGGGAATTGGGATTTGGTAATAGGGATTTGGGATTCAGGATTTGATTTTTCGGGATTTGAGAATTGGGATTCGGGATTTGAGAGTTGGGATTTGGGATTTGGGATTCGGGATTTAGGATTTGGGATTCGGGATTAGATTTTTGGGATTTGGAAATTGGGATTCGGGATTTGGGATTTGGGATTTGGGATTTAGGAATTAGGATTCGGGATTTGGGATTATGGATTTGGGATTTGGGATTTGGGATTCAGGAATTAGGATTTGGGATTCGGGATTGGATTTTTGGGATTTGGAAATTGGGATTCGGGATTTGGGATTTGGGATTTGGGATTTGGGATTTAGGAATTAGGATTCGGGATTTGGGATTTGGGATTTGGGATTTAGGAATTAGGATTCGGGATTTGGGATTTGGGATTTGGGAATTGGGATTTGAGAAATCGGATTAGGCAATTGGGATTTGGGAATTGGGATTTGAGAAATCGGATTAGGCAATTGGGATTTTGGATTTTGGATTTTGGATTTGGTAATAGGGATTTGGGAATTGGGATTTGAGAAATGGGATTTGAGAAATGGGATTTGAGAATTTGAATATGGATAGGAATTTTGGGGTGCAATTTTTGGGATTTAGAAAACCGAATTCAAATTTTGGGTTTGTACTCGTAGTTGGAAATCCAGCTATTGGACTCAAAATTGGGACTTAAGTTCTGGTATCTGCGTATTCGAATTCGAAATTAAGATTGGAGTTCCGAGATTGGAATTTACACCTGTGTTGTGACCTCGTGCAATTTCGATGCAAGAACTCCTATTTTCAAAGCTCGCTGCTTATGCTGCATTTTCATCTGGGGTAAAAGAAAATTAGCATGAAATCCAAAATATTGACAAAAATTGCTGAACTTGTGCCTGCTGCACTTCCCCTGGCAACCTCTCCGTCACTTCCCGTTCTCCCTCTGACGGGATTTTCTGTGCCTAACAACTGACTTCCGCTTCCTGTCGTCTGCTTTGACTCTCTTCTCCACCTCTGTCTCCAATCTCCCTCTCTTCCTTCGCCTATCTCATCTCTACTCTCCCTCTCTCACTTCTCCACTCTCAACCCTCTTTTCTCCACTCTCCACAATTCTCTTCTTCAATCTCACGGCTCTCTCTTCTTCAATCTCATGGCTCTCTCTTCTTCACTCTCATGGCTCTCTCTTCTTCACTCTCATGGCTCTCTCTTCGTCACTCTCATGGCTCTCTCTTCTTCACTCTCATGGCTCTCTCTTCTTCAATCTCATGGCTCTCTCTTCTTCACTCTCATGGCTCTCTCTTCTTCACTCTCATGGCTCTTTTGTTCCCTCTCCTTATCTCATATCTTCGCTCTCACCTCTCTCTCATCTCTGCTCTCACGCACTCAATTCTACCCCTCTTATTCCATTATCTCTCTTAAAAACTGTAGTTCATCCTCATCTATCTCAACCCCCTCAGTCTCCCCCACATCCCTGGCGCCTGGCAAGCAGAGCTGTGAAAACCACAAGATGGCTCACGAGGCTGGACTATACAGCGGCTTCACTGGGCTCTCCGGGGACCCGGGGCATCAGCTCTGGCATTTCAAAATGCCGATAATCATATGCTGTTGCTTTATACAGTGAGCCATCTTTCTGTTTTGCTGATACACCAGTACACTGAGCCGACTCTGGATGGATTTGAGACTACTTTTCCTGATTCATCACATGGGGCAAAGTTTCTCATTTTCTGTAGCAATCACTGCTTTTTACATTTTTTACACTTTACTTCAGATGCCATTGTTTAGAACTCTATGACTGAGTCTGGGAAAAGACTGCCAAATCTCAGCATCTGGAAGGGACAGTCGCAGGGGAAAATTACGGAATGCAACTGTCTATGGCCAGGCTCGATTCCAAGTGCAGTCGCATTATTTTGGGGCTAAATTGGAATCTCGGCTTGGGCCAATCCCCAAGGCACAGGGAAGTGAACATGCTTAGCGATTAAGGTAAAGTTAGGGCCGCTGTACACTCCTGTGTGATTTTGTGCCTGTGTGTGTGCCTGCTCAGAGGCGTCGGCGGAGTGGGCAGTAATGGCTCTCGCCGGTTAAAGTGTGACAATGTCGCTTAAAGTGCGCCAGGGAGCCCCTGCCTCTTTATCTAAAAAAGTCAAAGGCCAGCCCTTAGCTGCGAAAACTTCAGCGAAAGCAGATTTAGAGACCAATTGGCTTTCATTTCAACGGGTGCGTGGTACACTAATCTGGGCGGAAAGACAAGAAATACAAAGGAGAAAAACTTAAGAGACAAAAAAGGGCTCACGAGAAGCAGAACTCCTGTTTGCAAAGGAATTGCACTATTGCAACTCAACAAACTGCTTATTGACTGCAGGCAGGCGCGGGGAGAAGGAAGCCAGAAGGCGACTCAAAGAGAGGAGGCTGCGATTTTGGGGTGGGCGGTCGCAGTATTCGCTGCAAGTTTCCCCTATAAATGCAATCATTTTGCTGCATCAGCTGCTGCCCCGCCTAAGTCGCACCTGGGCCTGCACTGCAGCCTCCCCACCTACCCGACTGAGGTGACTGAGGAATCTGGCGAGAGAGAGGGACGCAGGGAGAGAGAGAGAGACGGCAAGAGAAACCGTTGCCATGGAGACGTGTATTTGGCAAACACACGCGAGACTGGATTATTGTATATTTAACGGGCAGGCGGGGGGTTGCAGCTGGGATGGCCTAAAAGTCTAAACTGCTTTTGAACATGCCGGGTGGGCAGCGGGACCTGCCTATTCTGTGAGGGAAAGTTGTTTCAGAGAAAAAGATTTCCGGACCAGCCTGTTTACTGCGATGTGGGAAGAAACTTACGCAAAAAATATTTATCGGCGTCTGAAGCAAGGAGTGACTTTGCCGCGGCAGTAGCTCACGGCTGCTCTTCAGCAGTGTAGCTGCCTCAGTCTCCGGTTGGCTGCCCTGCAGACGGCTGAGAGAGTTTTATTGAAAACAGAGTCACCCCAGGGACTGTCAGCCTATCAAACTGTCAAAGTGTCCGCCGGTTGCAGTCGGAGCCCCCGGAGCAGCGGCTGGGCTTTCATAGGCTTCGGCGACGCACGATTTGCGAGGCCTGGGGTGGGGGGACCGCCGCCAGGACTGGCTCTGGGCGGTGTCCAACCCCAGGCCTCGAATTCAACAACAGCCGACCGACCCTGCCTCAGCTGCATTTGCTCAGAGGGCGTCCTGCAGTCCCCCCCCACAGTTCTCCCTCACCCCATGGGAGCGGACAGAATGGCCGAGAGAAGGGCGGCGGACCTGGAGGGGTGGCGAAGGCGAAACGGGGGAATTGTGTCGCAGCTCGCGTCAAAAGGAAAATAAGGAGATGAGGGAGAGCCGGGAGCAGGCTGATGGTGATGATAGCAGCATAGAAGAGCAGATTCTCTTCAGTAAAAAATCCACTGAGCTGTCTTGAACCGCGTGTGCTCTGCTCCAGCTCTCCCTTTCCCTGCTGTCTTTCTTGCCTTTTCAAACTGAAACAGCAGAAGAAATCAATTCATCAAAGAAAGCCACCGAACGGACGGCAGCTGCGCCGCAATGATGGGGCAGCGGGCAGATCTCAGGCTAGGAATATTGCAGAAATTCTCTTTGCGATGCCAGATTCGCGTCTGATTGCGCCTTGGGATTCGATTTTGGAAAATAATTATAATTTTCAACTACATTAAATATTCCTTGGAATTTTGAGCATTTACATTTTGATGACCAATTTGATAAGTTTCAATCATATTGCCGCCTCAATCACCCTCCACTGCTTCCCTCTATCCCCTTCGCAATCACCCTCCACTGCTGCTCTCTCCGCAATCACCCTCCACTGCTGCCCTCTCTCCCCTCGCAATCACCCTCCACTGCTGCCTCTCTCCCCTCCGCAATCACCCTCCACTGCTGCCCTCTCTCCCCTCCGCAATCACCCTCCACTGCTGCCCTCTCTCCCCTCCGCAATCACCCTCCACTGCTGCCCTCTCCCCTCCGCAATCACCCTCCACTGCTGCCCTCTCTCCCCTCCTCAATACCCTCCACTGCTGCCCTCTCTCCCCTCCTCAATTACCCTCCACTGCTGCCCTCTCTCCCTCCTCAATTACCCTCCACTGCTGCCCTCTCTCCCCTCCTCAATACCCTCCACTGCTGCCCTCTCTCCCCTCCTCAATTACCCTCCACTGCTGCCCTAGCAGTGATAACAGTGTGGTCACTCCTTCTCAAGCACCGTATCCTTAATCTCCAATACGAAGCCAGCACCTTGAGCATAAACAGCCAGGATCCCGATGCAGAGCGACCCGTTCCCAAGGATTAAAATTGTTTGGATGAATAATAGTGAGGGGACTCGGCAAGCTGCTCCTAGAGACACACGAGTGCCCGCTCGAAACCCAGCACAAGGAAGGAAGCAGGATGCATGGGGGCAGGAGTCCAGCACAACGAAGGCCTCGCAGCTCGGGTTCTCACACAGCTTGAGTCCACGCGCTTTAATCCCCCACCCCCCTCCCCCCAAGGGTCGCCCAGCTTGCCATATTTGCAAGTGAGTGATTTTCTACTTTTTTTCAGCGTCAGTGCATGCAGGAGTCGCAGATTCGAGTTCCGGACTGACGCTCTGAGGCTGCAATCCCCTGAATATAATATTGCATACTCACTCCTTGTGATTAGTTTCATATTAAAAATAAAAGTTTTTCGCGCACCTTTGTTAATTAAGAGTCAGCAGACATCGGTGGCCGAGCCTTGATCCCGGCCGTATGCTCGAGAGAGAGAGAGAGAGAGAGAGAGAGAGCAGAGAGAGAGAGAGAGAGAGAGAGAGAGAGAGAGAGAGAGAGAGAGAGAGAGAGAGAGAGAGAGAGAGAGAGACAGGTGGACAGGCCGGACACTGTGGAGGATGCTGAGAGCCGGGGGAGATGGGGCACGTTCCCGCTAACTAATTAGGCAGGTAGGCTGGCAGGCAGGCAGTGTGTAAAGAAGCAGCCGAGGACTGAGCAGGAAGCCAGAAGGGAGCTGGTTGGGGAAAGTTTGCCTGAAGGCAGCTGCGCTGAGCAGGGGACTCCGGAGCAGGGGCAGGGGTGAGCAGCAGCTGACCAGCTTGAATCCTGCCGCGGGTACTTCGGGGAATGAAAGCATCGCAAAAAGGCAAGCTAAGAAAAAGTATACTGCCTGCTCATAGAAAACAAGTTGAATTTATTCTCTGCGAATTCGACAAAGTGGTGAATTTCAGTGTGTGAAGCTCAACACGTCCTTTTTTGATCGACAACCGTCAAAAAATGCGCAGGGCATAAGCGGGTAGATTAAGTCATTAACGGGAGGGGTTGGGTGCAGATAAGAAAAGGAGGGGTGGGGTGCCCGACAGAGGAAAGAGGCAAGAGCGAACAGCCAATCAGAAGGCAGCGAGGGAGAGAGATAAGATTTACTGGGTTGAACTGGACAGAGAGAGAGAAAAACAGAGACGAGTGCAGATGAACTGAAGGACTGACTAAGAAATCCGCGACAGCGATATGTGAGCTGCAGCTCTGCTCTCCAATATCCATAAATTTAAATTTGTACTTTTTTCAAATAATCGCTTATGCATGCACAGAGGCAGCTAATTGTGCAGGTATCCGGGCTTATAAATCTTTTCGCTGAGCACAGCAACTCGGTCCTGCAGGGCTCTACAGATATAGCTAGATTCCCCAGACCGGTAAACCAGTAGCTATATACCGTGCTGTCCTCAATAATTAATGAGCACACGAGTAGCGAGGACTAAAAGCAGGGTTGGCTACATTAGCTATGGAGAACTGCATGTCTGTCCTACCTGAGCACTGCGTGCAGTAAAAGAGGGGAACCGGACAGCAGGTGAGATAAAGAATGCGATGCGGCTTCAGTAGTTATACGGGGGAGATCGGAGGCGGGAGCCTGGCTCGCGCCCTCTGACTCTGTTCTCAACGCTCCTTCGTTCGTAATATTTTCTTCTTCAACTGGAATATTTCAATATAACGGATTCGACAGCCTTTGTTCCCGTGAATCCCGATCATCATGTGGCAAAGCACGATCCTTTGATGAAGATTTCTAATCAAAGGTCAGCGAGTAGTTATTTGGGGTGTACGAGTTATATGAAATTTCAAGACTCGAATGCCCTTTCCCAACTTTTTTATACGATGCCAGCGCTTTTGGGGAAAGGTCAATTTAACTGTTTACTTGTACAGTTACATACCCACAATACAATGTAATTTATTTATTTAACTGTGTATGTCCAAGGCCGTCACCACCGGAAGGGGGGCGGACATGCCCCCCCCCCAGTAAAAGCTATGGGGAACATGCCAATGCTTTGTCACCCCACCCCACTGTGTGACCGCGTTCTT
>NIVC01003424.1:0-98270 GCA_002269645.1 Macrostomum lignano | reverse complement strand
AGCTTGGATAGTGAAGCTTTGGGAAGCTGTGGAGCAACTATGCTCTCGACGGCTCCCTCCCGGAGTGTTAGCATTAGAAAGCTGATGACGCAAAATCAGGATATAGGACCCTTCTCTCACACTGGGCTTCTGAAAACGATAGAAATTAATTTTTCCCTCATTACTCTCAGTAGTCTAGTATGCTATGTACCTTCGCCAATCACAGCCACAGTAGATCTCCTTCAGAAAAGCCTTCTGGTTTATGCAACAGACTCGATAAAATGCTCTAAGCCAGAGTCCCATCTTCAGGTGAGGCTCTCTTCTGCTTGCTCAGAACCTGCTGATCATCTATTACTCAAGCGAGGACAGAAAGGGCGAATTCATGATGACTGCAAACTCAATCTGTGCCCGCTTATAAATGCCCACACAGATTTGCCACCATCCCATATACAAAACACTGACACTAGTATCACAAAACTGAAGATAAAAGTTGCAACTTCATTATTAGAATACGACCTTAAAACGGTTGCTCAGGAATGGGAAGCTTTAGCAAATACTCAGCTGGCGCTGCAGGCGATGCAAACGGGCTAGTGCCCAGTGGTTGGACTTGCTTTCCTGGAATTCTAAACAAACGGAATCCGGGTGCAGATGGCAACGAAACAATGAACACTTACTGCGAGTTCTTATGCCCTTGATCACGTTAGGTATACGAGTAAATGCCAGTTACGAGTTCTTTATTTTAATCTTACAACACAGTAGCAACAAACTTGCATTTACAAGTACACTGTTAGACATGTTAATTGGGACTAAATGATTTAACGTATTCTGGATTCAGAATGCAACTATAAAAATTAAGAACGGATTCAAATTCCCCAAACAGCGAAGCTCTGAGTTGTAGAAAAAGCACATACGAATTACAGTTGGACTAGGCAAACCTATTCCAGTGGCAGCTCGCGAGAGAGTAAGCAGAACGACCAGACAAGCTGGGCTAGGGTTAGGCTACCAGCCAATTTTAAATTAATGACTCCTGAAATTGCTAAAACAGGAGATAAAATAGGAAGGCCGTTTTCCTTAGCCGAAACTAGCAGCGACTCAGCAATATATTTTATAAATTAACCGAGCAGTATACTAATAGTAAACTAATAACGCTCATAATTTCGGACACGGTTAATTTAAAAAATGAGACAATTACGTTATTACTCATCTGCATTTTAAACTTGAATGTTTCAACGAAGCGCACGGTTCAGAGTCAGTTCTTGATTCACAAATAAACTCTGCTCAGCTCTGCAATAAATGAAAGCAGCAGCCAGCTCACGAGTTAGCTGCAGAATCCAGCACACTCCTTACTCCGGCTCCGTGAAACGGTATTCCTCATAGGCCTTGCGCAGCATCGGTCGGCAGGCAATACGTGAGCGCAGCCTGGCACAGAGCAGGAATGCTCCAGACAATTTTCTATGCAGCGAGTAGCTCTCCTCAGGCGGCGGGGTTAGCCGGTGCCGAAGCATGGTTGGTATCAGGCCGTGAATTGTCCGCGTGGTTGACTGCTGGCCAAAGTCGAAGAGTCCTTCAGAGGCGAACGGCTCGCCGAGGGCCAGCACAGCGTCCGTATGGGCCTGGTTCATCTCGGCACTCTCGAAGCCGGTGAGAAAGCCGAGGCGCTGGGAGTAACGCAAAATGCGTGAATGGTCCCGCTCAGCAGCCCAATAAATCACTCGCAGGTAGTTGTCCACGAATCTTCAATGTAATAAGACGGCTTCTGTGTAAAATTCAGTTAAGTTTGCTTTATTGATCTGGCTATTTATTAACGTGCAAATTCAATCGGTGAAGTTGCAAGTTTGCAGACGTTCCGAGAACTCCAGTTCCTGCTGCAATACTTACTTGGCCGCGTACTCTCGGCTGGCGCCAAAGTCCAACAGCACGAGCCGCTGGCTGGCGCTATCGCGACCAGCAGGCTGGTAGAGAAAATTCGCCCAGTTCGGGTCAGTCTGCATAAAACGGAACTCGAACAGCTCGCGCAAGCACAGGGACAGCAGGGTACTGCCCAGCCAGTCCCGCTCCGCCTGATCAGCCAGATGGATACATTCGTCAAGCTGGAGGCCGCTGACGAACTCCGTTGTGAGAACTCGCCGCGTTGAAAGATCGGGCAGAACACGAGGCACAGATAGGTGTTGACTGTCGGAGAGCAGTTTCCGGAATCGCTCGCTGCACTCGGCCTCGCGCTGGTAGTCGCACTCCCAGGCCAGCTCACGCCTTGCCACCGCAATAGCGCTGTCTGCGTACAGCCCGGCTGGCAGAATCTGCATGGGCCACGCGAATTAAATGAGTAAGCAAAATTTGCTTTCACACATTTTACGGATAGATGCGCTCTAAATGTTTTCTCTGGAGGAGGATTGCAGATAGATGCGCTCTTAATGTTTTCTCTGGGAGGATGCCATTAAAACAATAACATAATAACATAACATAACATAAAAGCACTGATTAAGCTCATTAAGTTACTCACCTGCCATACGCGCAGCAAATGCATCAGGTTTTCAATGTCGGACTCGATGCTGTCGGCTACTCCCGGATACTGCACCTTCACGGCCACCTCTTGACCATCTGACAGGCGGCCATAGTGCACCTGGCCTGTAGTATGAGGGGCGAATGTACGCTGGCTCTAAATTACATTGTCTATTATATTGCATATCAAAGTGCTGCTTAGCAAAGCAATCATCATAGGTCAATCATTGTTTGACAAACCTATCGAAGCAGCTGCGAACGGTTTATCATTAAACTCGGCAAACTTCTGTCGCCAGTCGGAACCCAGCTCGGAACCCAGCACCCGGTGGGTCTGCTGTGTCGGCATAAAGTCGGCTGAGCGGCGCACTCTATCGAATATGTCCAATAGGCGCGGGTCAACCAGCGCCTCGTCCTGCAGGCTCACCATCTGGCCGAGCTTCAGCGCCGCGCCACGCACACGACAAAGCGTGGAAACAATGCGGTCAGCGTTGGCCGGGGTGAGCAGACTCGCGCTAGACTGCGCAGACTCCTGGCCGATGGCTCGCCTGGCCAACTCGCTAGCGGTGCCAAGGCCCAGGCCCACGGCCAGGCCGCCAAAGCTGGCCAGCCTGCCAAGCCGGGAGGCGGGCACTCGGCGCGGCTGCGACCTGGGCGACAGCGCTGGCACAGTCTGATGACGCCGCGCCTCCCGGTCAGTAGTGGGGGATGATGGCTTTTCTCTAATGGGCGCGGATTCCTGCCGAGTCCCAGAATCATCAGCTGATGATGACGCCGACCGGTGTTTTTTGAGGGAATCTGGCTGGACGCCCTCACCAGACGCGTTGCCATTGGTGTTGGCTGTGACTGTAGGGTAGCCGAGCGACCTAGCCAGCCGGCGCCGACCAGCTGGGGAGGCAGCCAGGTGCCGAGCCACAATGCTGGACTGTTTTGCTAGTAAGTCTACACGACGCAGGGCAAAATCCTGCAGGGCAAGGGAGGCAGTAGCAGCCTAAGTTATGCCTACTTTCAAAGCCATAGCAATTAGCTGGTCTGAGCTGCAATTTGCAGCCAGCTGGATGAAGAGTTGAATACCATGAAGATAAAGGTAGGTAAGGTAAATACCATGAAGGTAAATAAATTGCAATCAATGTTAATTTACAAAACACCAAATTGAAGCTGTACTGACACAACCGGCCAACTCAAAATACTCGTAGTATTGATAAGGAAATGCAGTTTTACACGTGAATTCGTAGTCCATCCGCTTGATTCGTTCGAAATTTGCTTCAGCTAGGCTCGGTACGTTCAAAAACATGCTTTTAGTTTATTCTAGTTGAAACACATTATATGTCAAGATTGACTGACAATCAGCAAAGGACTTACATGATATCTTGGGTTGCTTCTATTGTTTTGGGTATTTTTACTTTTATCTAACTCACTTAGCTTCACTAATCAGTATAAAGTTGTATTTAAAATGATCAGAATGATCAGTTATTGACTCAAAAGAGTTACTTACAGCAGGATTATCAAT
The DNA here is from genome assembly GCA_002269645.1 of Macrostomum lignano. Classification (NCBI taxonomy): domain Eukaryota; kingdom Metazoa; phylum Platyhelminthes; family Macrostomidae; genus Macrostomum; species Macrostomum lignano. The sequence goes on along the minus strand of NIVC01003424.1, from coordinate 94,285 downwards.
CTTGTACTTTGCCAGAAGCTCCTGCCACTGGTAAGAACAGGCTTTAGTTTGTTTTGCCGCATCCAATAGCAATTGCTGAGTTGCATAGATAGCAGCAGGTGAGCATTGCCGTCTGTGGTAGCTGGCCATAGCCTGGGCTAAGCACTGCAGGCCCCGAACCAGACCAGTCAGATCCTTGATTCTGGATCTCATTGAATCTGACAGTTGCTACAGCAACAGTTAAGCTAGTAATGAACCAAGAAATGCAAACATAACAGATTTTAGATTCGAATAAACCAAATTCTTATCTTCCTTTGTCTCAGAGAAAGCAGCACCATGAAATAGCTTGCTTGATTTTATTTTTCGATAAACTAAATAGTGACACTGGAGATACAAAGGATTTGCAAGAAATTTCCACTGTAAATTTGAGTTGGTGACAGCCTTTAGGCATTTCTTTGGCATGGCATTTCTACTGGTGCAATGTCTACAGTATAACAATCTGAGGTTTGGTATAAATTGGTGTAAAATTGTAATTTCTTGTTTTTTATTCTAGGCATTTATGAGATAGCCAAAAAGTAACAAGGTATATATTTTACAGGCTTCATCCATTAAGAGTTTATACCACAGAGCATAATCCTAAAAAATCCCAACCTAAACTGTAAATCAGCACTTTTATTTTAAAATGCTCAAGAGGTTGCTGCTAAGGATGTGGGAGGTTTGATATAAACAATGGGAGAACAATGCCTGGTTGCTGCATAATGCAATAATGCACCAACAAACAAAGCACTTTCAGTGCAACATTTTTTGGCTCAAAACAAGTTGCACAGTTGAGACATCCACCATATTTGCTAGAGATAGCCACTTCTGGCTTTTTCTAAGGTGAAGCAGGCTTTTGGATCATGGATCATGGATCCATGGATCATGATTTGAAGACCTAGAAGACAAAGAGAAACATGACAAGGGTCTTCTTATAAAGCTAAAATCTAAAATCTATAAATCTATCTTGTTAATACAAAATCATAATAAATTTTTCATTACTTTTTTAGCTACACTTTGAAGATCTTTGCAAGCCAATTAAATAGAATGACATAGAATAAAAAGCAAATATAAATAAAAAAGCTTATACAAATTGTGACATTAATAAAATTAGAGGGATTTATATTTTAAAAAGTGAACAAAAAAACGTAAATTTTAGCATAAAGGGGCAATTCACTTGTGGGCATATTGCATAATAGGCAAATCTTGGTAGGAAAAGCTCAGTGGGCAATTCTTATGGACCCAATTTGTGACTGTGACTACTGACTATTAGTGACTATGATATTATTATACATTTATTTATTAATAAGCTCAATATGAAATAATCTTTGTTTTTACATTTTAATTATTGTACACATTTAACAAATAACAATATTAGTATTGATAGAATATAAAATAATGTAAATAGACATTAGATGCTAATTGGGTTTAATCTTAAATCTTAATCAAATCTTGATCATCTCAAAAATATATTTCATTTAAATATCTTTAAAATACAACATTTTATATCCATTTTATAGTTGATAGCTCCCTCTAGTAGACTAGGGGCCTATATAGGCCTAAAATGATTAGGCCATATGCTATAAAAAAATTGTTTTGCATAATAAAAATGCAATAAAAATGTTAATAGTTTATATTTGTGCATTTTTAGCCTAGCTTAAGAAATTGAGTTTCTATCATAACAATATACTAAAAAAGGTCTACTAATAGGTTTTTATCTAGGTAAGTATATGATCAATTTTAGCAAAAAATGGCTAAACCAATTTTCTTTAAACTTGCACTTGTTGCAACTTTCTTAGTCATTTCTTTAGTTCACCTTCACTTGTCTCTGTTTACTGTTTTCCCTCTTTCTATATATTGATCTCTCACCTTTTCCATCTTCTGATTGGTCAGTCTCTCATTATTCTCTAAGCCTCTTATTCTCTCACCTGTTGCATACTCCATCCTCCTTACTTTGTCAGCCAACCCCCTCAGTTGAGCCTTCAACCTATCTTTTGCTGTATATAACGATACTGCTATAAATCTAGAGTTCATATCTATCTATCTAGATAATCTAGAGTTCATATTATATCTGGGAGGAGGGGTGCTTATTGTTATATTGGGGGGGGGTTCACTTGATCACTTTGGGGTCACTTTAGGGGGGAGATGCTGAAAGTTTAATTTATAATAATTAATTTATTAATTATTAATAAATTATAAATTAATAAATTATGTAATAAATTAATAACTATTGCAAAGATTTTAATGAACAATAAAAAAATTAATTAATAGTTAATAAAATATTTTATTATAAATTAATAAATTAGTAAATTAATAATTACTTAATAAACTATTTAATTATTAATAAACAAAATTATTAATTATAATTTATTTTGTTATAATTATTTGTTATAATATAAGTATTTTACGCGAACTAATTTTTGTTTAAATTAGCAGTATATTTTAGTATAAAAAGAAACATTTTTGGTGGAGGAGAGACCAACCTCACACATTGCAGTTCCTTAAGAAAGAAAGCCAGTATTGAATAGTAAGAGTTCCGAGTAAACATTATTGATGATTGTTTTCTGAGTTATTCATTTACAAAGTAAAGTGAAATAGACTGAAGCATCTATGGTATATACTACTACTGACAGGCAGAAGTGTTAAGTAGTAGGAGAATACAAAGTAGATCCTAAATTAATATATGCAAGAATAACTGGAGGCTGTGACCTTCTGATCTTGGTAACATCCAGGATTGGACATACATGCAATACATATACCAGTAAGCCAATATACTGCTCAGGCTAGAATAACAGTAAATGCTACTGGAATAACAGGGGAACAATACTTGTAAAGGCTAAATTGTATTTTAAGAACAATATACTTAGACAAGTTCTCAAATATATACTCAGACAAATACTCAGATATGTTCTTAGACTTATTCAAAGATGAATAAACTTATAATTTATTAATAGAATATAGACTTGGTGGCAGCTTTAGGATATTCAATAATAGGAATTAGAAAAGTAGCCCTACAACAGCTAGTGGCATTACAACTTGGTGGCATTAGTGGAATAGCTAAAAAAGGGAAGCAAACCACTACAACAACTTTGGTGACATTGTGGGATTATTCATAAAGACAGAAGGTTAGCCCTACAACAATATAGTTGCATTATATAAAAGCTATAGATGGTTTGTAATTTCTAAATGAAAAAAATAGTGGCTTGAGTTACTTGGGATAAGCAAATTATTAAGCTTTTAAGAAATTGCCTAAATTTTTTTTGGATTTTTAGGTTATTCATATCAAAGAGCTTGCATACATGGCAGCTGTGTTCACCTAGTGTTTTAATTGTATGCATGGCAGCCATATCTTAATATACAATAAGTCATATATTGGTCTTGATAGGTCTTAATACCTGTTTGATTGCCTGTTGGAAAATGTGAAAATGCATAATTTATTGGCATTTAGCAGCCGTAAATTTTGTTAAAATAGTTTGAGAATGCTTTTAAGAGTAATATTAAATGTCAAAGTGCAGCTGCAATTATACTAGCTATTGTAAAATCTTTTTTGATATAGATCAGTGGCAGATGACACAGATGTTGCGCCTGTTTGCTTCAACATTACTACAATTAGATCTGTGCAAACTGTACAGGTGGACAAAGTTGAGGCCTGAGGGGAAGAAAGGTGGGGGTGTAAGGTTAGGATAAAGCAAGGGTGTGGTAGGTGGTGAGACACCCACTAGCCCTATAAAAGCCAGGGGTGTGGGGGGGGACAGCGAGCCTCCCACTAGCCTTTTGGAAGCCAGGGATATAGGAGGCGGTGAGCCCCCACTAGCCATACTATACTAATGCCAGGGGTGTGGGGGGCAACGAGCCTCTTATTAGCCTTATTAATACCAGGGGTGTGGGGGTGGTGAGCCCCCCACTAGCCATACAAAAACTAGGGATATAAGCTGGGTTTTTTTAAGGTTGGAAATCCAGTTGCCAGCTGGCCCTTGGGGCTCAAAATCCAGTTGCCAATGGCTATTTTTGGTTGCCCATTGGCAATAAACCAAATTCTTAAGAATAAATATTTCTAAGACACTAAATTTTGAGTAACATGTACATAGGCCTATTATACTAACAATAACGATAACAAACTAAATTCTATCATATCATATCAATTCATATGGCGCTTTTTTACACTTACAAAAACAATTTTTTAAATTGGCAACTGGCACGGGGAAAATGAAGTTGCCAGATTGGCCTTTGATGCCTAAAATCTAGTTGCTAATGGCTTTTTTGGGTAGCCAGTGGCTACCGTATGACCTAAAAAAAACCAGGATATAAGGGGTGGCAAGTCCTCCACTAGCCTTTTAGAAGCCAAGGATATAGGGAGTGTGGAGCCTCCTACTAGCCTTACAAAAGCTAGGGGTATAGAGGGAGGCAAGCTACCCACTAGCCTTACTAGGCCTAATGCCAGGGATATGGGGGGTGGCAAGCCTGTAACTAGCCTTACAAATGCCAAGGGTATGGGGGTAGCGACAGCATCTTCATTCATTAGTATATTTTTTGTGAATTGGTATTATTCTTAGTCTTACCTTAGGGTGAGCTATTACTAGATGAGCTTCATCAAGAGCTTCTACTCTATGCTTTACTATGTTAGTGCTCCAACCTTATATAAGGCCCATAGTCGGGAAGGTGGCACAGTGTGCGCCGGAACTATTTTGATGGCTTTTGAGCACTGTGTGCCGTGCGCCATGAAGAAAATATTTTGTGCGCCGCAGTGCGCCATGATAAGGTAAGTCTAAGGTAAGGTAAAGTAAGGTAAGGTAATTAATAATTAATTGGTAAACAAATCTGAATTTATGGTAGACAAATTTAAATTTCATTTATGTATTTTATATCGTGATTTATGTAATTTTAGTACTCTTTGATAGTATAACATTTTATTTTACGAATTATGGAATTAGGCCTGACTTTGTTATCCTAGATACTAGATATCCTAGATCCTAGATACTTTGTTATCTGCAAAGTATAATAGAGTGTAACTATATATTTTTTCAGTGCCATGCGCCATGTGCGCCACCAGAGCATTTCCAATTTTTCTTTGTACCCCGTGTCCGTGTGCGCCGTGTGTGCCAAAAAAAGGGCCAATTTGCACTGGAAAATTCACCAAAAGCTGCCACCTTCCCAGCTATGGTAGGCCTATAAGGCTTCAGCCTTCATTACTAGTCTAGAGATGGAAAAAAGTGCTTAAAAGTTGATAATTTTACTGTTTTAATAGCTTGAGTGAAATATATCCAAACATGTTAAAATCAGCTTCTAAAGTAGAGAAAATATGAAAAACATTGAAAAAATAGTTTAACAAATGATTCAAGAAGAATGCCCATTTTTAGCCTTAAATAATATTTAGAAAATGAGATAAAAGTCAAAGCATTTTTGGACATAATTAAAGATATAATATATATAAAAATAATGCTTGAAGCTAAAATGCAAATGAATACATAAGGCTAGGCCTATTTTGCTTTAAAATGTGTGATAGATATGTCTATAGGGCCTAGGCTATTCCCAGTTTTTAGGAGAAATTGCACTCTGAGCCTTTTAAAATTGCATCCTGAAATTGAGCAATTTAGCATCATGTTTCTAGCAAAAACCTAGTTTCAATAGGCACGAAAGTAGGTTAGGCCCTAGAATTTTATCAAACCTGTCATTTAGAAAGCGAATTATAGGCCTATATTTATAGGGGCCTGTTAGGCCTATATAGGCCTAGGCCTACCAATTTTGTTATTGGCCTAGTCCTTAGTAAATTATTCTGATTCATAGGGAATCATAGGTCCCTAAATAATTTGCTATTTAAAAATATTAGTTAGAACTAATGCAATAGTAGAGCAAAGCTGACTCTGGCTTGGCCTACTCATAATATACTGACAATGAAACCCCTTTTAGTTTTTAGGCCTAGGGGCCTAACTTGCTTGAATAGGCCTAGGGATAGGGCCTATCTAACAATTAACATTGATGTTGATGAGATTATAGGCCTCAACTTATAGGCATAATTCAAGACTATGAATGCTAAGGTTCGTTAGAACATATTCTGATTTGAGTGATTTTGATGGTAAGTGAGGTCTGTCGGGTTTGGAGAAATGACTTTCTTGTTCCCAATTTTATCGGCTTTTTACAGCGCGCGCGGCGCGCGCGCCCCGCGGGCCATGAGCCCTACGTGAAGTTTGAATTCGCGGGTTCCTATCCAAAATTTCTAGCACGGGCCTTTTCATATTGCTTGTTCTGGTTCCAGAACCAGAACCAATTTGTGAAGTATAACTTTTTGTCTCCATAACTAGAGGGAGATACGTGCTATAAAGTTTTTATTATTGAATGACAATCGCCAAGAAGAAAGTGAAAATTGTACTTAGTGAGGTTGTTAAGGCAGTCAAATATTAACAGAGTTAAATAGTTATACTGCTGTTTTTCTTGGAATTTCGAACCGATTCTGGTTCTGGAATTGGTAATATGAAAAGGCCCGTAGAACAGTGTTTCGTTTTCAAATCCGCTGATGCTGATACTCCGTCTGCTGAAAAGTGCTAAACCCCGATTATCTACCCCCCCCCCCCTAGGAAAGCTAAGTTTCCAGTTTACATAGATAGGTATAATAATCGCGTTGGCGAGCGGTCGTCCTGCTGTCGTTCTGCTGTCGTCCTGCTGTCGTTCCTGTTGACAGGTTTCTTGCACGGTCTCTAGACACCGATGTAGATTTGTGTCTAGATCTATAAATCTATATAATCTAAAAGTGTAAATCTATAATGTTGATTTATTGAGCTTTCTTTTTCTCTCACTACTCAAGCGAAGTCTGATCATGTCCTGATGTACATCATTTTGATTTAGATTTTAAACGTTGAATTTTCGATTCTTTCTACTTACACTGCATGCATATATTACTGTATACAACTGTAAACTATACTGTACAAGCTGTTGAAACCCGCGGATTTTGAACCCGGGGAATTCCAATACCCGGAACTACTTTTGAATGTATTCTGAAATCTAAGGCCATACACAAACAAAAACTTGTTAATAGTTAGTAGGATAGAGGTAGACATAAAATGAAGCACATTCGTGTAAAATTAGGGTTTGAGACATTGTTGGCTAGGGTACTGCGCAGAATGTCAGGCAATGTCTGTCTGACTCTAAAACATATATTGCTAAACTCTGGTCTCTCCCTGACTCTCCCTACGTCCCTTGGATCCTTTAAAATTTCTATCGTCTCTTTGTTTCCTTTCTTCTCTCTCATCCCTCGTCTCTCGTCTCTCCTCTCTCTTCTTTCGTATCTTCCCTCATCTCTCTTCTCTTTCATCTCTCTTTTCTCATCTCTTCCCTATTCTTTTCTCTCTCCTCTCCTCTCTCCTTTCTACTTTTCGTTTTCTCTCTGCTCTCCTTTCTCCTCTCTACTCTTTCGTTTTCTCTCTCCTCTCCTCTCTCTTCTCTCCCCCTCTTCTCTCGTCTCTTCCTTCTCCTCTCTATTATTTTCTCTCTTCTCTTAACTCTCTCCTCTACTCTCTCATCTCTCCTCTCTACTCTTTCCTCTCTCTCTCCTCTCTCCCCTCTTCTCTCGTCTCTTCCCTCACCTCTTTCCTCTCTCTCTTTCCTCTCATCTCTTTTCTTGTTTTATCTCTTCTCTCTCCCTTCGTTGCTCGTCTCTTCCCTTACCTCTCTTCTCTCTCGTCCGCTCTTTCATGTCTCCTTTCTCTTCTTTTATATTTTCTCTCTTATATCTTCTCGTTTCTCTCTGCTCTGCGCTTCTCTCTCTCTCTCTCTCTCTCTCTCTCTCTCTCTCTCTCTCTCTCTCTCTCTCTCTCTCTCTCTCTCTCTCTCTCTCCTCTCTCTCTCTCTCTCTCTCTCTCTCTCTCTCTCTCTCTCTCTCTCTCTCTCTCTCTCCCTCTCTCTCTCTCTCTCTCTCTCTCTCTCTCTCTCTCTCTCTCTCTCTCTCTCTCTCTCTCTCTCTCTCTCTCTCTCTCCTCTCTACTCTCTCCCCTCTTCATTCTCCTGTTTCCTCTTCTCTCTCCCTGTCTCTCCTCTCTCCTCTAGTCTCTGTAATCTCTTCTCTCTTATCTCTCCTCTGTTCTCTCCACTCTCCCATCTCTCGTCTGTTCATCTGCTCTCTCATCTGTCATCTTTACTCTCTTATACGTTCTCTCACTTATCTCCTCTGTACTCTTCTCTTCACCTCTTCTCACTCCTCTCTTTCCTTACTCCTCTCTTCTTTTCTTTTCCCTTTCTATACTCTCTCTCTTCTATTATCTTCTCTCGTCTCTCTGCACTCTCCTCTCACCTTTTTCATCTCTCATCTCTTCTTTGATCTGTCTCATCTCTACAATCTCATCTCTTTCCTCTCTCCTCCTCTTCCCTTTACTCTCTCATCTCTCCTTTCTCCCCTCTTCTTGCACCCCTCTCTTATCTCTATCTCTTCTCTTCTCATCCCTTCTCTCCCCCTCTTATCTCCTCTCTTTTCTATCCTTTCTACTCTCTCCTCTCTAATCTCTCATCTCCTCTTGACCCTGTGTCATCTTCTTTCTGCTCTCTCATCTCTACTCTCTTCTCACTCTTCTCTACTCTCCTCTCATCGATCCTCTGTCTCATCTCTCCCCTCTTCTCGCCTTTACTCTTTCCTCTCCCTCCTTTCTCCCCTCCTCTCACTTCTTCCTCCCTTCTTCTCTGCTCTCTCCTCACCACTTGTCTCTCCTCTTATATTCCATGTTTTCTCATATCCCCCTCTCGCCTCTCCTCTCTTCTAATAGTCTATTCCTTCTCCTTTCCACTCTCATCTGGCCCGCACATAAGCTGGATTCTTTATCTGGCTTTTGAAGTAAAAGTCTGCCGATCCCTGCTTCGAAAGCCAGTTTGTGGGACGTACTACTCTCATCGTTATTCTCATGCTTTGATCACGTCATTTTTCTTGCCAATTTGCAGTCCTGAAAGGAATTTGTGTATTTTCAGCTCCACTGCAGTCTGCATCAGTCTAACAACCAAGGAAATACGCATTTCTTAGGAGGCCATTTAAAATTTACACAGTACCTTTAAAAGAAACCTAAAATTTTCATGGTGTGCCTAATTTAGTAGGGTTGTATTGCATTGCATCGCATCGCCTTTTCATAAATCTTTCGCTTTTACAAACCATGCTGGATAGTGGATTCCCTCGATTTGCCAATTGCCAATTGCCATCCACTGTTAAACTGCTGCAGAGTTTGCCAATACAGAGGGGAGGGCAGTGGTTAGAATTTCTCACTAAACTGTTATGGCTAAACGTAGCCTCTCCACTCTCGGGGTGCAGAGAAGGTTATAAATAAAGTTATTCCAAAACACTGTACATTCGCTATGTACATTGAGCCCTATCGCCTGACCCTTCGTCTGGCTCTGGGGGAATGAGTGAGTGAGTGGCACAAACAACAGAAAAAGCAGACAAACTTCACATGCTTACAGTTTCTTTTTCGGTTGAGTTACAGAGTTGAAACTTTACATTTAGACAGAGAATGAGTCAATGAAGAATTGTGTCAAGTTTGAAGTCAATCGCTTTACGTGGAGCAAACTTATGGCAGCTGAAAGTTAGTCAATTTTGAAACCCTTTTACACATCTGGGCCCAGATCGGGAAAGAGAGGCAGGCGGGCGGAGGTTGGGGTGGCTGTCTCGCTGAAAAAAGCAGACTAACTTTAAAAGTGCATAGCGCCGTTCAGGATTGACTTTGAGACTCGAAATTTTACACGATTGTGTCAAAATAGTTGAAAATTGATTGTGTCAATACTGTATACTACTGTCTACTACTGTAAGTCGCGTGAAACTGCCATCACCAAAATTACCGCGTATTTCTCAGAGCAAAAAGCAATTTCGAAGAGTTGTAAAAGTCGTTTTTAATAGCGACTGCCTGTCGACGGGCAAAGAATTCAGTGCAGCGGCGGATCCAGGGGGGGGGCGCCCCTTTTTTGCTGAGGCTGGGCATGCATATACATGCACTGTAATTAAGGGGTTCCGGGGAAAGTATTTTCATTTTTTGCTTATTTGGCCCCTACAAAAATTTCTGGATCCATGCACCGCGAAGAACTCGACAAGACGTACGGACTTCGGTATAACGAACTGAGCTGCGTACATGTAATAAATGTGGCTTATTATTTACATGTAAATGTGATGAGGACGCACTTTCCAAATCCCGCGCTAGCACGTGGGCTCTAAGCTTACTAGCCTACTAACAGTGGGCAATGAGCATTTTTATCCTATTTCTGGAAATTGTCATAGAATCTATATACTAGATATAATGTTTGGTCATACTAGTAGTCATAATAACATAGGCGCAGCTTTTTGGGCCATAAATCATCGCTTTCAAAGCTGGTCTGACAGCCACCTGTGCCTCACTCAGTGTTGAGGCGGGCGCCAGATGGTCTGAGAGGATGCGGGCGGTAGCTTGTTTCTCATCATTTTGACAGGCCATCAAGATTTATGAGGTCAGAGCCTATTGTTCGTGTTCACTCAAGCGTGTGACAGCTTTGACAGCTATGCGTTTTACCCCTAAAAGTACTTTGAGATTAGCGATTAGTGATTTCTCTCCATTATCTTCACTTTCTATTTAATAAGAGCTTTCTATAGTGTATATTTTTTCATTAATTTCTGTCAATCCTACGCGAAAAGTCATAAATCATTTTGTTGCGATTTTGATTGATTTATGGCCGCACCTGTCATGTTTTTACGACCCTGTGGGAACTGATAGGATCTCCCGGTCACATGATTCTGGGTAGCAACAAGCTTAGCCAATCAGAAAATTCGGCGCTCATTTTAACAAATCGGCTCAGCCAATCAGAATCGACGTGTTCCATTATAACAAACTGCGGTCCAATTGGCGGCTATTTAAACCGGTGTTTTTGGCCCGCTTGGACCAACTCCTCCTGGGACCTTAGCCTAGCTTGAGACATCCCGGAGCGCGACCGTCGTTTCTTGATCCCCGGATTGCGACCTCCCCCATCATCATCAAGGACGAGTCCCCCCGGTCATCAGCAGCGAACATCAAAGTTAAGAGCATCACCTGCTAGCTATCTGCGAAGACCGTGACATCAGCACCATCCCGGGTCTACAGCTGCGAAGCACTAAGCCGATTCGGTCACTGTGGATTACCTGGTCTCCGGCCGTTCAGTTTCTGATTGGTTGGGTGAGAGGCTGCCTAGACTTGCTTGATTGGGTGATTCCTTATCTGTCCCCTGTTCAGTAGCTGCATGGATTAGGCGCACACTTTTGCTCTTTTTGTTCAGTAGTGCTGTTGCTGAGGCAGAAGTCATTCAATAATACTGCTATAGTAGTCTAAAACTCCAATTCAATCTGAAGTGTGAAGTGATCTGAGGAGAAGGTTAAATCTGACAGTTATTTTTATCGGTTTTATTTCTTTGTTCGCCGATGGCTCGGATGAATAGCTAAGCTAGTATAGGCGCCGGTCACAGTAGACCAATGGCAAGGCAATTCTCAGTCGATCAATCTATCAAATCAGTTAGCGAAATTGCCAATAGTGCAGAATCGGCTCCAGAGATGTACTCTGTGCACTCTAGATTCGCCAAGCGGCTCGGGTAATGAATCATGCGGTTTCTGAAGTTCGAGTTAGCCTATCATCAGCGCTATGAGAGGCTAGTTGGCGCGTTGAAGGCCAAAAGTACATATCTTCGTATTTAGCAATGTAATAGTACATGTAGCTACCCCATAGACTCGCCACCGCAAGGATCCCCTGCACAAGTCCCCTCTGTACCTGCATGGCCAATGCGATCTAGTCCCAGCAGTGTCCCTTATCATCGGCTATGACTTCGAGATTGACAGCAAAAAGACACTAGTTGGCAGGTAAGTGCACCTTCTAGTCGGAAGCCCGATTTCGAGAGTCCCGGTGTGGTGAGCCAGGACGCACGGGCTGGTGGCAGCGAGTTGGCTAATCTGCGGATTAACTAATTTCTACTTTCAAAATTCTCCCTGCTTGTCTCTCGCTGTCCCTCTCTTAGCTATAGGACCTAGGCTGCTCGCCACACGATCAAGCTACCGTGGGGCTGACCATCTGACAGGAGTGGGGGGCCAGGACTCTAATTGATTTATTTCTGAGACCCAAGGCCCAAAGGCTCCCCCACAAGGGGGCCGGAAGGTCGAAACCCATCAAATGTATGCATATTTATCATACGCAACTTCCATTTGATGTTCGGCAGTGCCGCGGTTGCGGGGTCGCGCTAGCGCTTAGCAGAAGTTAAGTATTGTGGGAAAAGTGAAAGTTGAGATGAGATCATTAAGGAGTGAAAAATAATTAAAGGTATTAAACAACAAACAACAACAACAAATTACGCAGCCCCGCAAGCAAAGTCACAAAGCAGGGTGCGTCAGATGGCGCGCCGCAGAGCCTGAGAGCGGACGAAGTCCGCCCCGTTGGCAGTGTCGGGCGCCCCGGCGTCGCGTAGGAGGCAGTCCACGTATCGACGGGTTTGGGCTTGAGCCCGCCTGAGTGGGCCCTGCAGCGTGAGCAGCAGGATGTCCTGAACAGATTGGGGGCAGTAGCCTTCGGCCCGGATCACGTGGCCCGCCAGTTGTAGTCGCCGCCGGCGCAGGATGATGACGGGCGCTGCAGCTTGGCCCGATCGTACGGGCCTCGGTCCCGAAGCTCTTATCAGCTCGAAAGGCCGCATGGAGCAGCCCTGAGTGCACCGAGTCCAGCTGCCGCTCCAGCGTAGCCATCAGCGTCCACGTCTCGGCGTTGTACGACCGTAGAGCAGGATGGTTTCGACCACCGCGCGCCTGCCACAGCCGAGCCCTCTGACGGTCGGGCGCAGCGCTTCGGACTGGACGACGGCCCGGATCAAGTTCTTTTTCCGGATCAGCCCAGGCAAGTTCTCTGCCGGAGGTCTTCGTCCACGTATGGTACCAGACCGCCAAGGTAGGCGAACCGCTGGCAGCGTGCGAGCGTGGTCGTCTGCCCTTCTGCCGCGGCATGTCAGGTCCGCTGGGATGTCGGCCGGCACAGTCAGCATCTCGGTCTTCAGCGTGTTGACAACCAGTCCGATGCTCGATGCCACCTCGACCAACCTGTCGATCTGGCGCTGGGCGCCTTCAACGGACGAGGACAGGAAGGCGAGGTCGTCGGCGTAGCCAAGCACGCTCAGGCTCTTTTCGCCGTGGCGGTGACCGATGCGTCTGCGTAGCAGGAAGCCGTCGTCAGCCGAGGGGAGTGCGGTCCAAAGCACCCAGTCCAGCAGCAACACGAAGAGAAACGGCGCCAGCGTATCGCCCTGCAGAACTCCTAATGAAGTATCAAGCCGTCCGCCGTCACCACAGCAGCTTGAGTGTCGCGATACAGCGCCATGACAGCGTCGATTAGCTACTGGGGTACCCCGGTAGGCTCGAAGGACAAAGGGGAGCGCGGCTCTCAACACCGAGTCAAACGCCTTTCGAAAGTCAACGAAGACAATGTGATCAGCGTAGACTGGCGGATGCGCGCCTCTTCGATGACACGGCGCGGCGGAGTGCAAGGATCTGTGTCGTGTCACTGTGCCGCGTTGCGGCCGGAATCCGTTCTGCTCGTACCGCAGCTATGGCCGTCCAGCACCGACTGCAGACGATCGAGCAGCAGCCGGTTGAAGAGCTTCGTGGTGCAGGACATCAGTGAGATCCCGCGGTGGTCTTCTTTCCGCGTTGTCCCTGCCTTCTTCGGGATCGGCACGATGTGCTCGACGGTCCACTCAGTGGTCGCAGAAGCGCCGGCGAGCACGCGGTTCATGAAACCTTTGTTCTCGCGTCCCGCGACAAAGGGTGAGCACTCGGACCGCCGCGGAACTGCGTTCAGGTCTCCGAGCACCGCCAGCGTGTCGCGGTTTGGCACCTCTTCCAGCTGCCCAGCCAGGAAGTCGAAGAAGGCACGAGCCTCCTCGGGGTGAGCAGCGGTGGGTGCATACGCACAGAACAGCCGGATGCAGAAGGCGCGCAGGCGCTGGTCGACCCGCATCAGTCGCGGGGACAGCGAAGCGCAGTGCACGCTCTGCCGAAGGCGCGGTCCGATCTGCACGCCGACACCGCCCCGGCTGCGGTCGTCTGCCGACGTGTACAGGAGGCTCCAGTGCGCAAATATAATGGCTCTGCAAATATAATGACTGCATGGCCTGTGCAGTGGTATTAAAATACAAATTAAGATAAAAAACTGAGAAAATGAGAAAGAATATGTACATTAATAGAGCCTGCTTACCACATGATGTATATTAGAAGTCAAAAGGAAAAAATTGATCCTGCAGGACATGGTCCATCGCATGGTCCATCCGTGGCGGAATTTTAGCCTCTGCCCTCCGCGGGACCAACAGCGTGACCACCGCGCTGTTGGCACAGTAAAACGCGGAGCTTGCGTGGCACAGTATAAAGGACCATCTATTGGAATTCGTAAAAACTCGGCTACGAGTGGGGCCATGCACTCGACGGGTAGATACATGTACAAAAAACTTCGGCAGATGCAAAGAGCCATTCAAATAGACGCCCCAAACAGAAACACAAAGTATCAGCTAGTCCCACTACCACAGTACAACGGTAGGCAGCTACGGGCCAAGGACTACTCAAAGTAACATATAGGACGCAACACTCGAAATCTATGGTAAATGTTTTGAAGGTAACTTTTCGCCAAAAATACACTACAGAGATAGGAGGTTTTAATTTTTCAGCACAAAATTTGTTTTTGCTTTTGATAGGAGGCAGATCCAGTGTTCATCTTGTGATATGTTGTGCCTTAATTCTTATTGCTCTATCGACCATTCATAAAGCTTTTCGTTCAGAAATAGTTATTCATAAAGCTTTTCGTTCAAAAATAGTTTTAAAGGCAGGTTTCATGAGAAAATACACTACGGATATAGGAAATTTCACGATTTTCAACACTAAAACAGTGATTGCATGGGTCTCTTAACAGTGTCAGAGAAAGTTCTAATCACACTATTTTGTGCTTTACATGCTGCTCTAACGACGCATTAATCGATTTTTCATGTTAAATTGGTCTTGTCATTATTTTAAACATAATAATAATTGCCTTGTTGTCCTTGCTACGAGCATAGCGCTGCAACAAAGCAGGGCAGTGCAGTGCGGTTTAAATAAAATATTAGGAGCTAGCTAGTACACGTAAACATTAAATTAAGCTAGAAACTCAAACGAGCAAAGCTTTCTAAACGCGAAGTCCTTTTAAACTTATTAATCACCTTAAAAATCCTTGAACAGATGTCAGCTTTCAGTCACCTCCGGGGCTGTGCCGTGCTTTCTCTATGTGCCGCCACCCGATAAGTTTATTCATAAATGTATGTGCTCCTTTGGCCTTGCTCACTTGGGTCTGCATGTACATTTATAGCACTTTTCATGTAAATGAGCATTCGGGACGAATTTGTCGACTTGTTGGCATGTTGGCATCCGACGATTCAGAGTTGCACTTATCTTATGGACGATATTACGTCGTACAATATGCCAATGCAGTATTACTGGAAGTAAATTAGCTTCAGTGAAATAAAAAAACCCAAGATACCGCTTTAAAGTACTAGTTAATCAATCTCATTAGTTAATCGGTACCCACGGAAGAATTCGCTCCGGAAATACCGTCGAAGTGCAAGAGTCCATGAGTCGGGCCACTTGGGTACTGAATGGGGCACAGATTCAGGCAGCAGTCTCCCCTGTGGGACTCAATCATCTCAATATCAGAAAAGACTGCAACAAGAGATATACACGTAGACGTATTGTGTATACAAGTTAGAATATCATTATTGGTCTAGAGCTGCTAGACAGAGCCAAATGTTGGCAAAAGTGGACATAGTTACATATAATTATTGCGCTTATGCGATAGCTTTAGAGAAAAAAGAACCTAAGTAGATATCAACAATGGATTGGGTCAGTAAATTTGGGCAGCACGCATTGAAGTGCAAGAGAAATCGGCTAAAGTGAACACAAGCATTGTTTAGCTATGCAACGAATATTTACAACAAAACGTCAGTCTGCTGCAAAATAACCCACCAGAACTCAGACTGCTCAATCATATTCAGCAAATTCAACAGCTTAGCGGCTCATCCCGCACTAGAACTCAGACTGCTCAATCATATTCAGCAAAATCAACAGCTTAGCGGCTCATCCCGCACTAGAACTCAGACTGCTCAATCATATTCAGCAAAATCAACAGCTTAGCGGCTTATCCCGCACCAGAACTCAGACTGCTCAATCATATTCAGCAAAATCAACAGCTTAGCGGCTCATCCCGCACTAGAACTCAGACTGCTCAATCATATTCAGCAAATTCAACAGCTTAGCGGCTCATCCCGCACTAGAACTCAGACTGCTCAATCATATTCAGCAAAATCAACAGCTTAGCGGCTTATCCCACACTAGAACTCAGACTGCTCAATCATATTCAGCAAAATCAACAGCTTAGCGGCTTATCCCGCACCAGAACTCAGACTGCTCAATCATATTCAGCAAAATCAACAGCTTAGCGGCTCATCCCGCACTAGAACTCAGACTGCTCAATCATATTCAGCAAAATCAACAGCTTAGCGGCTCATCCCGCACTAGAACTCAGACTGCTCAATCATATTCAGCAAAATCAACAGCTTAGCGGCTTATCCCGCACCAGAACTCAGACTGCTCAATCATATTCAGCAAAATCAACAGCTTAGCGGCTCATCCCGCACTAGAACTCAGACTGCTCAATCATATTCAGCAAAATCAACAGCTTAGCGGCTTATCCCGCACCAGAACTCAAACTGCTCAATCATATTCAGCAAAATCAACAGCTTAGCGGCTCATCCCGCACCAGAACTCAAACTGCTCAATCATATTCAGCCAAATCAACAGCTTAGCGGTTCATCCCGCACCAGAACTCAAACTGCTCAATCATATTCAGCCAAATCAACAGCTTAGCGGTTCATCCCGCACCAGAACTCAAACTGCTCAATCATATTCAGCCAAATCAACAGCTTAGCGGTTCATCCCGCACCAGAACTCAAACTGCTCAATCATATTCAGCAAAATCAACAGCTTAGCGGCTCATCCCGCACCAGAACTCAAACTGCTCAATCATATTCAGCAAAATCAACAGCTTAACGGTTCATCCCGCACCAGAACTCAGACTGCTCAATCATATTCAGCAAAATCAACAGCTTAGCGGCTCATCCCGCACTAGAACTCAGACTGCTCAATCATATTCAGCAAAATCAACAGCTTAACGGTTCATCCCGCACCAGAACTCAGACTGCTCAATCATATTCAGCAAAATCAACAGCTTAGCGGCTCATCCCGCACTAGAACTCAGACTGCTCAATCATATTCAGCAAAATCAACAGCTTAACGGTTCATCCCGCACCAGAACTCAGACTGCTCAATCATATTCAGCAAAATCAACAGCTTAACGGTTCATCCCGCACCAGAACTCAGACTGCTCAATCATATGCGGATGCAGAAAAATGAAGCAAATTACATAGAAAAAATGTCATGTAACGCATACGGAACAAAACGCCAACCCAAGCGCGCCGAACATTTAGGCAGAATACGAGACGTTAATGATACTGCAAGTTCGGTTAAAGCGAATACGCTGCAAATAGTGAAAATGCAGACAGGGTCATCATAGCCAAGCAGGCATTAACAGGCATTTATAAGTTGCTGGCTTACCAGCCAGAAACAATGGTGAATGCAGACATGCAGGTTTAATGACTAGACAGAGAAGGAAGATAGCGACAACTCAATTCAATCAGTGTACAAGTTATTTGCAGATAAAAACAGTTCCGATAGGTGCTGCATAGAATCAGAAGACTTGTCCGCAACCAGGGTGAGAAATGAATTATGAGTAAATATGACGTTTATTAAAACATACCAAGAGTAATGCTCCACAGGGTAGCAAGACAAGCAAGCTAAGTGTACAGCCATTTGAACACCAGTGTACAATAATATATTAGCATCAGTTAAAATAGTAAGCTTTATGAGTAAGAGACGAAACGGAATAAAAGAGATTGGAGTTCAGTTTGAAAAATTCCGTGACAGGGGGTCAGGGCACTGACACACACGAAACGTCCTATAGTGAACACATTGGAAAATTTACTAATTTTTTCTGTCAACAGTGAACTAAAATGCTGCCAATAGGTTTTCTAGATGGAAACAAAAACAGAAAGGAAAAAGAGGCAGGTATCTAATTTACAAGACCGCGATTGCACTGCGATAATGGTAGTTTAGGGAGTATAAAAATTCTATTAGGCTGTGAAAAATAGCATAACAGTCGCGATCAGGAGAGCCACAGCAGAAGCAGATAATTAATTAGTGGCTTACATGCAATAAAGCTATTTTCTCAGTTGCGCCAATCTGTTAGAGATCAAAATATGCATGGCAGAACATAAAAACTGTATTTGATCTGTAAAGCTACATGTAAATATCAACACAATAATAACACAGGCAGACTTTTCTTAGAAGCAGTATATCTGTATGGCATTCTTGCCCACCGCGAGAGTGCATAGCCATGCGTAATGACTCATTACTAATGAGTAATGTGTAATGAAGCACGACAATGAGTCAAATTCTACTACAGCCCCAGCGTGTCTATCCTAGCTATCTCGTCGACTAAGGTCCTGTTCCTAATGATTACATCTGGCGGGTTGGTTGCAAGCTAATGCCGGTACTGAGAGCTCATTTATTTTGACTGCTGAAGACAGGACACACTGAATTCTATTCCAGGACCAGACCACACCAAACTTCTGTTTAGAGTATATTAATTCTGCACCATGCCTTGGTTTGCTCTGAGGCGTGCCGATGACCAGACCAGCTTTAGTACCCCCGGGGGCTGGTTTTCCGCCTTTGTGCATGCGCGGGTTGGCGTGGGGGTTGTGCGTTGTGTTTGTTTCTACCCTCCTGTGTGCAGCGGCCCTCCCCCTCCGCCTGCTGAGGGTTTTTATACCTGGTTTCGCACGAGCTTCTCTGTTTTCTCGTGGTGTTCCTTCCGGGCTGGGTACGCACTATTGTGATTAATCATTTTGTACTCTAAAGCTGTGTTTTTAATAATAAGGAATAGCTAGCAAAGTTTAGAACACCCAATTTGATCCAGGATGTTCCAATTTAATGCCAGACAAAACGCAAACAGCCTAGGAAAAGTGAGTTGGACACCTGATTGAGATCTAGACTCTGTCAGGCCGGAATTTCCTGAGATGCCAGCGGCAGGTCGATCAGAGGCGATGGAGAGTCGGCGCCACCGTCTGGCCGAGTTTCCGAGGCAGCCAGACTTGAATGCTCCGCTTCCTCTTCATCATCTTCGAATTCCTCTTGCTGCTGCCTCACGGACAGTCGGTTTTGTGCAGCAGGAGCTGTAGCTTCAAGTTCTTCGGCATCCTTAGCTGCTGCGCTGCCTGCTGCGACTGTTTCAACGCCATCTAACGAAGTCTTGCGGCGCTCCTTGCAGGTGCGCAGGTGAATCTTAAATTTGTAGGCTTTCGGTTTGCTCAGCTTCACTACCCGGCGGCAATAGCGGCACTGGCAGGAAAAGTCCAGGGTGCCCCGGTCCAGCCGTTGTCCGATGAGCAGCCGGCCGCCCATCTGGCGCAGGTTTCGAGTCAGAACCTCGTAGCGCTTGCCGAAGCTCTCCACTGGGATCTGG
This sequence comes from Macrostomum lignano, assembly GCA_002269645.1. Lineage (NCBI taxonomy): Eukaryota > Metazoa > Platyhelminthes > Macrostomidae > Macrostomum > Macrostomum lignano. Next base: position 74,681 of record NIVC01003424.1, on the reverse strand, counting down.
GTGGTAGTTGGAGTTTCAGCTCAATAATTTCCTGGCAGTGAGCTAGACTAAGAGCCATATACAGTTGTATATAAAATCTCATATTAACAGTACAGGCCCAAAACTGTGCGGGTTGGCGTGTGCACCCATGAATTACTAATTAGTATTGAAAGCCCATACAGCTATTCAATCAGACTAGCTATAGCTATCTACCGGTCTATACACAGTCTGAAATTAAGGCCTACCATTTTCAATTGCGCCTTATCCCTGTCGGGCTTGCAGGCCATGGACGCCGTGGTGGCCTGGTGAAAGGTCAGACTGCTGGGCTTAGGCGTAGATCTGCTAACAGGTTCAGAGTTAGCAGGCACGGAGGCAGCGGCGCTAGAGGAGGCGGCCGTGGTGGCAGGCGGGGCATCGACAGTGGCAGCAGCGCCTGCAGGGAAAACTTTCAGACTGAGACCGCCATTGACTCTATCATCATAGTCGGGCTCCAGCGACATGGTCAGAATGCTGCTACCCGCGCGCATGGAGGCCACCGAGTCCATAATCAGCGAGTTGTCTGTTATCATTTCGCTGTCCTCCTGCTTGGGTAGATGAAGTTACAAGTGCGGAGAACATTTAGATAACACAGACGGCAACTACGGACTCATTATTACGGAGCTCAAGAAACGCTGTTTAAACGAGCGCATTTGATCTTGAACTTGGCGGGAGAGCGTGATATTAGGGGAATGTTTTTTCGCATAAAGATCCTGCCTTAAAAACTTCTGTGGTAAAACATGTACATAAGACTTTATTATAACCAGTGGCTTTGGAAAGGTTTTCACTTCATTAGTTGCCTCCCCAACGGAGCAAAGATTGCTAGTCATTTTGAAAGTACAATGGAAGCTAATTTCACTGATGTAAGTTTGTTACTCATTGCTTAACACCATTTAAAATCTGAGTCTACTGCCGTCCTACTGTCAAAGCTCAGTTTTTAGCATTAACAGTAGGAATATCAAGCTATTTTTCCGCACGTTGAACTACTGTAGAGGGTAAATTTGTGCAACGCCTACGCTGGAACGGAGCAACGCAAGCACACAAAATTTAAGAACACAGACTAGCTTTTAGTTGTGCACTTTTGCAAACAAGAATCAAGAGGCCAGCCCTCCCGACCGTCGAGACATTCAACAACTTTGCCAGAAGGTAGGATTTAGTGTATTCAGTATTGTATTCAAAAATTCAAAGCGCTAGTGTGCACCAAACAGCACTTCGCCTCAATGCGGCCTTGCCAAGCCTCCAAATTTCACCAGCATGTCGACCAAATCTGACTGCATCAGCTCTGACTTCGTTGAATTTCGTGTGCCTGCGTTTCTACGTTCCGGAAACCCCCCGGTAGTTTTACTGTTATGACTGTCGCATCCTACGTTTCCATGCTTATACGAGTTACATCTAGTTCAATTTTCAAGCCACAAAATGGTGCTGACGTGCTAGACAGTACTGATGGGCATGAAGATACAACTAAAAACATCATGGAGCGATTCCAGAACCAGAATAGCCGGAGAAAAATCAGTACTAATGGGCATGAAGATACAACTCAGAACATCAAGAAGTGATCACAGAAGCAGAATAGCCGGAGAAAAATCAGTAAAACACGATTTTAAATGAAATTTTACATTGTACCCGTTTAACTTTACTGATAAATATGTTTTTCTCTTTCAATATTCAGGCGCTATACTGTACATTTCTGGAGCCAATATCGAAATATAAGACGCTTTGCCCCTCCCAGATTCGCCTAAGTTGGCAGACTAACTCTATCTACTCGTAGTAATCCCAATAGTTTCATAGTATTTTTACCCCCTGCATGTGGTTTTCAACTTGATTGATATTATCCAGTCAAATTACCTACATAGACTACTCTTGTACAAAGCATAACACGAGTATTGTCGGATAATTCCATTTATTAGTCAAGATAATAACGCGCAATGTTAAAACAATACAGCCAGTCAACATAACTTTGATTAATAGAAAAGCCACTTGAAATCCTCATGGGCCCAGTAGTCAGACAGTTCAGATGACTGTTTAATTTGAGAAGACTAAATGCTTTGGGATAACGAATAGTACGCTGGTAAGGCAGAAAATAGACGATTGAGAATAGGAAGCGAAACCAGCTAAACTGCTTTACTTCATGGGCAGGGTGGCTTGCAGCTGTTACTGAGAAACAGAAGGCAGTGAGCTGCAAAACAGGCGATGTCAGGGTGGGGTTTCAAACCAGCACCCTACCGATAGCACCCTCTCAGCTAAAGCCAGGGAGAGAGGCATGTACACACGATCAACAAAGGCTTTACTAAGAGACGAGGGGGCTGCAGTGAGGCAGAAGAAAGAGACCTCGGCTAAAGCCCAGGCCCGAATGATGCCAGCATAGGTGGGGACGGAATCCGTTGGGCCACGGCACTAGGAAAGGAAAATAGAGGACAGAAAGGGGTACAGTAGGAGCAGGGGGACGAGGCAGCAGGGTAGGGTGGGTTGGGGGAGCCCCTTTCTCTCCCGCCCTCGCTCTACTAGCCGCTGCAGAGCTCGCGTGGCGGTGCGGGCCCAAAAGCGCGCTGTATAGAAGCGGTCGGGCCGGGGCAGGCGGTCAAACCGACCCGGAATGGAAGAAAACGGGAGGCTTGAGGGAACCCTCGCCTTGGTCGGTCTCCAAGTCTCGATTCTACCCGACCTCCCCATGCCCCAGATCTCGGTCTGTTCTGCTTAGCCCTATAGTGGAGGCGGGAAAGGAAAAGAAATAAGGGAGAAGGGGCAAGGGGAATAGTAAAGAAGGGTCTTTCACACTGTAAGTTGATGGCTTTGCTATGTACTACGCAAGCTGGTTACTCACTGATGCTCTACCTTGAGAATAGTATAGTACCTAATAGTATAGTATAGTACCTTAATGACAATGCGAATTGGCAGGTATCATTTTGGCTTAACTGAAGTCATATGGAGTAGGAATTTTAAGGGACTTGTCAGTGGTGCCCAGCAACAACTTTCATGTTAATTCGTTTGTGTTGCTGTTGAAGTACTTAAAATAAGCTTTCTTAGATGTATGTAGCTCATGTCAGTGAATATGCACTGCTCAGATAATATTACTGCGGTTAACTGCTGTTGGAGCTCTGTTTGGTGCAAAGGCATTATAATAGCTTCTAGATGGATTGGGACAAGCAGAGCGATACAAATCAGAAAAAGGTCAGAAAGAGGTCAGTGAAAATAGGGGCCTAATTAATTTTTATATACACCTGAAAAATCTCGTCTGCGGCGCTAAACTGGCGCTAAAATTATGCCTGTGGTGCCAAAATTGCACTAAAATAATGCGTTGGTGTCTGTGATGTGAAACTCTGCAAAAATTGTTCTGCAGTGCCTGTAACAGACCAAGCATCTACGCTTCTTAAGAATAAAGAGCTTTGAAGTAAAAGTACTGTACATGTGTGAAGGATAGTAAAATTATAATTAAAGTTAAACTGATCCCAGATGCATTAACTAGAATCCTGTCGTATCATATGGGGCAGCTTGCCCTGTACTAGCCAAACCATAGGCGAAGGAGTGCAGAAACAGGAATAAACATGTGGGGCCAAGGCAGAATGCGGGCTGACTAATACAATGTGGGCTTTAGTCGCCACCCTCCCCCCAGTCAAAGCCACTCGTGCCTGTGCCCTGTGCTGGGCCAGGCATAGTGCCCACGTACACTGTAGTGCGGGGCCGGGGCCGTTAAAGGGAAGCGGCTGAGGGCTGGGCAGGCTAGGGGGCTTTCAGGCCACTAGGGCAATGGGGGAGAAGGGGAAGAGAGCACAGAAAAGATCCTGAGAGGGAGAGGAAAAGAGGCAAGGGGCGCCAGCAGGCCATGGCGCGGCAAACCGGGGGAGAGGGGCAGAGCCACCTCCCAAGCAGCGCCGCCCGCTTCCTTTACTTAGCCTTGGCCAAAAACCTGCGCCCTGTACAAGAGCCCGTCTAATAGTTCGATGTGAGCTCACTTGGTATTTATTGTACATAGCCTAGCGATTGTTAACTGGCAGTGGTAAATTGCAAACTCATTTCAATATTAAATAAGCATCTGATGATAATACCGACCAGTTACAATACATTACAATTACAATACATTACAATTACAATACATTACAATTACAATACATTAATATTATTCCAGTTGTTTAGAAAGACAACTGGAATATCAGTATGTACAAGTAGTCTATACACACCGCACTTCACCCAGGATGAGCAGTAAAAAATAAGGAAAAGCAGTGTAACATTTGCCTTAAGCATCCCAGTCCCAGATTACCGACATACAAAATCCCTTATAGCAGCAAGGCGCGGTTTCCAAGTTTGTTCAAGCCACCCAACCAACAATATATATATCTAGCCATACCAATGTAACAGGAGTCCCAATACAGTTCTCTCGGTGAGGAATGGCACAAATTTTTCATTTAGTGTAGGGTCCCAAACCCAACACTTCTGTTTTCTCCCAAACCCAACTACTTGTTGTTTGCCTAGCGTCCTGGGGCAAAGCATTAAAAAAAGGGCCGCACAGGGGAGAAAGGGGAGAAAAGGGAATGCAGCGGGGACGAGGCGGAAGGGGAGCTAACAGAGCTACGGGGACCCTCACTATCCTACGTTCTCCTGTCCCCCTCTCCTGTCTCCTGTCCGGGAGAGCGTCATATATATCCAGTCCCGAGGTTGGAAAGAAAAATGGGAGGTCGTCGAGGCTGGGCAACACGAAGGGGACGAAGGGGACCAGGAGCTGAGAGGCAAATGATTCCGGGGTGGAATGGGAGAAAAGCCACCCCGCTAGGCTTGCGAACAGTTTACAGGCCACCCCGACCGTGGTGGCGCTAAGGGGGCCGGAAACTCAGGGGGTTGGAGTAAGGTGAGCAAAGGCGAGAGCGAAGGGAGTGGAAAGGGACAAAAATGCGGTGAGTACGGGATGTGAGAATGGGTAAGGTTGGGCTGGGACAAAAGCTAGGGAAAACGCACTCAGGGGCTACAGCCACCCTTGCAACTAAGCCAATACCCAACCCAACAGGGTCTGTTTCTCTACTTGAAGGTAAACAGACTGAACTGTAGCTTGGATGAAAAGCGATTCGGGTTACGAAAAACGCAATAAAGGACAACTGCAAATTCAAATGCTCACGATACATTCTTTTACACTCACCATACAGTCAGTTCATTGACTCACCAATGAGTCAATGAACACATGTTCATAACACAACTCACCAATCATCATTGATAATTATTGACCAATGAGTCAATGAACACATGTTCATAACACAACTCACCAATCATCATTGATAATCATTGACCAATGAGTCAATGAACACATGTTCATAACACAACTCACCAATCATCATTGATAATCATTGACCAATGAGTCAATGAACACATGTTCATAACACAACTCACCAATCATCATTGATAATCATTGACCAATGAGTCAATGAACACATGTTCATAACACAACTCACCAATCATCATTGATAATCATTGACCAATGAGTCAATGAACACATGTTCATAACACAACTCACCAATCATCATTGATAATCATTGACCAATGAGTCAATGAACACATGCTCATTAACTCACCAAGTCCTCTTCGCCAGATGCTGTTGGCTCAGAATCGTCCAGAATCTCCACTTTGCCAATGCCAGGCAGCAGCGGCAGCTGGGGCTCCGCCTCGTATCCGCTATCATCGGACGCCGAGCGAGCAGTCGCAGTTGCTGAAGACCCCGCCGCCGACATGGAGCCAGATTGTAACAAAAACTGCTGCTGTTGCTGCTGCTGCGGCTGCCGAATCAAGGTCACTGTTGGGAGAATCGCCGACAGAGGTGAGGTGGAAGCGGCAGCTGCCGAAGTCGGAGCTGATGACATACAAGGTGCAGAGGTGGAGAGCTGTACGAGCTGCACGGAGGCTGCTGGCAGTGGCGAAGACTCCTGTTGCTGCTGCTTGCGCTGCTGCAGTCGTGGTGACTGCTGATTACACAGGCTATGGTTCTGCTGTTGCTGGGCGAAGTCTTCACCAAAGCCATCAACAGCGGCCGCCTTGGCGTGCAAATCCACGTTGGTGATGTTGTGCACGGACAGGTAGTGCCGGCTCACCTTGACATGGTCGTCATTGCGAAAGCTGCAAAACTGGCAGCCGTAGCGCGGAAACTGCAACCGGCCGTTGGTGGAGCCGGCGGCCTGTTTATCAAATGCGGTATCGTTACAGTGGAGACATTGAAATATTATTTAAAATTTAATAAATATCTCTAAGCTGCCACCCACGTTATAGTCCAATGCAATGACGTACTTTGTTTATCGGCAGCACTACGAAAGTTCAGGACTTCGTTTTTTAAAAGTTTAAAGCTTTGTAATTATGATCTTTTCAAAATGAGATTGCTATTATGTGCCAAGAGTTTAAGGTGCACGCGAATCTATTGTGGCGCTGCGAGTGCAAGTTTCCATTCCTTTAGTAAGTCTACCAAAAGGTCTTTATAAACCAATACTAATCGATGAGAACGAAGCTTTTCATTAAAAATGTTTAACTTGGATTTATTCATTAAGCTACCGCATACCTGTACAGTAGTAGTGGAAATCTGCCTGACAGAGAGTGGCGCAGATGGATGCCAGGCCTGGGTGTGCTCTTCCAGTATGCCCCGGTGGGTGGCAACAATGCCGCACTGTTGGCATTGCAGCAGTGTGCAGTCGCTGGAATCCTTGTGGCTCATGCAGTGTTCAAATAGCCGGGCCACGCTAAGGGTTAGAAAAGGACACTGGTTGCAGTGCAGAGCAAGGATATGCAAAGGATCAAGGGCTGGTAGCATTGCAGTGGCTCCTCTGGTCTTGCTTCTGAGAATTAAGTGTTTCTATTGAGTATCCGTGCTGCTTTTAACAGTATTGATCAATATAATTCAGTCTCTGCAACGCTCTTCTGATAGTATATTTTAAATGAAAATTCAGGAACTGTTCACTGTAGCATCCAGCGGTTCTGGAACAGAGCATTTAACAATATATATTATCAGTGTGTGATATTACAAGATTCAGTAAATAATGTAGAATATGTATTCATAAAAATACACCTAAAACTTTTCTTAATTCTTTGACTTTAATTATCAGCATCATTATCATAAGGGTATCAATTGTCAGACTATGCTTTTGAGCAAAATAGAGACAACATATTAAAAAGCTTTTCTGATTGACCTACTCTTCTGTAGTGCATGTGCCCTTGCTGGTTGGCTGCGGCCGGACCGGCTTTGGCGCGGGTGCTACAACCACCCCCAGGTGGAGTTTTGATTGGCTGGCCAAGTGGGTGGTTTTGTGGATTAGCTGGCGGGGCCATCTGCCCCAGGTCTGGGTTTATTATTTGTTATTGACTTGTACCCTTTTTCTCACACTTCTCTGGTTAGTCACTCGCGTGAATCCGGTCCTAGTAACCTTTAGATTCTGCTAATATTTGCTAGAAGGGCAAATATTAGCTTCAGAAATTAGGCAGATACCGATAAATACTTTGGAACAAACTTGCTTCCAAAAAACTGGCTCGCTACGACAAAAACTCACTTAGAGCCAGGCTCAAAACCCTTGAGTGTCTTCAGGCTCAAGGACAGGTGAGCTGGCAATGAAGGTGAAGGAGATAGTGTGTGAGGATCCCCACCTTTCGTTTCGTGATCTAGCTGAGCAGTTGAGTAGTGACCATAGCACAATACTTCGCATCCTTCGAGAGGACCTGCAGCTGAGGTGGCTATGCGGTGTGGGTACCCCACACGATCTGTACGCTGTGCAAGACTATATGTTCTAGACATAGGTGTCCTGGAATGCTCGGAATCAAGACCGACAACAGGACTTGGCTTGAGAGGGGAGAGCCCTGTAAGCAGATCGTGCGCCCGAATGCCATGACGAAGCGGAAGTCCCTGCTGATGGTCATTTTTACAGTCAAGAAGCGATTCTCAGTGACTGCATTGCCTCAGAGAGACCCTCAGATGGTGAGCTACATACATGCGCAACCTCCAAAATTCGGTCGGCCGTGCGACTTAGTTTTAACAAAAATGCGACGTAGTTTTTGGCCAAAAATGCGACTTGCATGTAAAAAAACCGTAAAGCAAAATTAACGCAAGTTTGGGTAAACGGCAGGAGTAACTATGACTCTCTTATTAAGCCAAAATGCTTCGTAAGCTACTTAGTACTACTACTAGGGTGTTTTTTGAGTGGGCATTTTTGCGACTTCCTTGGTTGGTCGCCAAATCGGTCGGCCGGATCGGCCGACTCGGCCGACTGTTGCGCATGTATGGTGAGCTACCTCTGGTGAATTGGAACCTGCGGCATACTCTGCACTCCAACCTAGCCTAGTCTGACTAAGCGAGATCAGCTTGCAAATGGACAATGCTTGACTGCATGTTGCACAACTCTTTCAGATTTACCAGAAAGAGCACTATGTTAATGTGATTTGCGAGAGCCTCTACAGTACCAATCTGAACCTGTATGACCAATTTCTATTCCTTTGGCTAAAGATTGCATGCTGGGGCACATAGGCGTCGGAACATTTAAAAAAGTGGGGGGGGGGTCAGGCACCATTAATCCCTCCCACACTTTAAAAGTGGGGGGTCATGCCTCCCATTCTGATGCATATGATCATTACTCATTAGATATAATCAATTAATGGCTGATCTTACAGATTTCAGATCCTGAATCTGACCCGATCCAATCCATATTTTAGTCTCCACCTCTCATAAAGTAGAAAATATTTATATTGATCAGATAATTATAACAATTTTAGCACTCCTTTTGGAGAAAAATATATCAAAAGTTGCTAAAAAGTGGGGGCAGGTACTATGTGTGCCCCCCAAGTGGGGGGGGGGGCATGGCCTCACTGGCCCACCACCTTTCTGACACATGCTGGGGCATGACTTTCAATGGCTGTCAAGAGGTTAAAAACACTGAAGACAATGTTGAAGGCATTTGTGAAGACATTGCAATTGTTTTTGAGAATCTCCCAAAGTGCTCTCCAAGACTAGGTGGATCTACTCCTGGACTACTACCAGCTTATGATTGCAGTCAATGGCCAATTAATCTTCTGTTACTTTAGAATCAAAATCAGAATTAAAATTTTTCATAAGTTTTTTTGGATTTTTGATAATCATACAAAAATTGTAACACCTTGCATGGACAAGCTTACATTTTTTCACAATATCTTAGGTGTTTGAACTTAAATACTTGAAAATTTACTGAAAAATCATAAAATAAAAGATTGTAGACAAGAAATTATTACTAATGGTGAAAAAATCCTATATGGCCATCTTTTTTTACATTGGGCATTCTATACAATGCTATAAGATTCAGTAAATCACAAATATTAATAAGTGTATTATACTTCATTGCTATTTAAATTAGAGATCTAGACCTAGCAGGATTCTGGGAAATTTCTATATAAAATCCTAACAATATATATCAATTTTATTATTAAGGTTTTAAAAGTCTTTAGCTAATAAAATATATACCAATGAATCTAGCCAATGGGCTTCAGTGGAGGCTGAGTAAGTGCAGCACAAGCTGCTAAAACTGTGTGCCTGCAATCTTTTTTTTTCACAAAAAGGCAATTCTTGCCTTTCCACTAAGCCTTCAAATGGATCATGCATATTTTCATTTTCAAATTTGAATGCCCAATTTACCCTATGGAAGGGATTGCAATCCTGGGATTAGAATATAGACAAACATTTTGTATAACAAACAAATTTTAGTTTTTTTAATAAACACTATTGTAAATCTGATGTAAAATAAACATAATTGGGCCCAAAACTAGTATGTACCTGTGCTTCTCCACCAGTCTAACAGTGGTTTAGTGGCTCTCTATCCTATCTGATCAGAACTCTAGAAGCCTTCTTAGTAGCATAGGTAGTGCTGCTAACAGTTCCTTTAGGCCTTGGCCTTTGATAAGCCTCCTATAGGAATGAAATAAACAAGTCAACAAACTCAGCACTCTGCAGATTTGCAGATTAATAAGCAAGGCATTCTACATAGTCAACAGATCTTACCAGGCGCAATGGATGGTTGTGTTAGCCTCATTTAGGCTTAGGCATCTGAGTTTAGTCAGGCAAATTATAAATAGCTTAAAAAGGCAACTGGAACTAACATGGAAGACTTAGAGGCTTAGAGAACAATAATGACAAGTTTGGAAATTGGAGAAACCCTTGATAGAAACAATGGTAAAGGGTAAAGATGCAAAAATTATTCCTTTTTGAGAACCAGTTAACTAGTTTGAAAACATTCTTTTCTAAAAACTAGTTTGTGTGTCAAATTTTTAAAAGAACTAAATAAGCATATAAATGACTATCATAGATTTGTCTTACTTTTAATGATGATCTGTTGCTAAAGCATGTTATTTTTCTTAATGTCATGACTGTCTAACTAACAAATAATAATATTATCAGTTTTGTGAATAACCTGATTATGCAAACTTTTACAGCTTCAAACAATTCACTTAAATTTTTTAAGTTTGATAGAGTTAATGACAATTGACAACATGAATAAGATAGACAAAGTCTTAGTCTTAGCAACTCTTAGATTGAGTTTATTGAAAGTTTTTTTTATAGAAAACCCATCATTTACATTGCATCTCTCTGCCCCCTTGAGTCTGCCTCTCTGCCTCCTTGAGTCTGCCTCTCTGCCCCCTTGAGTCTGCCTCTCTGCCCCCTTGAGTCTGCCTCTCTGCCCCCTTGAGTCTGCCTCTCTGCCCCTTAAGTCTGCCTCTCTGCCCCTTGAATCTGCCTCTTTATCCCCTTGAGTCTCCCTTTCTGCCCCCTTGAGCCTGCTTCTTTGCCCCCTTGTCTACCTCTCTGCCCCCTTGAGTCTGTCTCTTTGTCTCTGCCCTTTGAATCTACCTCTCTGCCCTCTTGAGTCTGCCTTTCTGCCCCCTTAAGTCTGCCTCTGCCCCTTGAGTCTCCCTCTGTGCCCCCTTGAGTCTGCTTTTTTGCCCCCTTGTCTACCTCTTTGCCCCTTGTCTACCTCTCTGCCCCCCTTGAGTCTGTCTTTCTATCTCTGCCCTCTTGAGTCCACCTTTCTGCCCTCTTGAGTCTGCCTTTCTGCCCCCTTGAGTCTGCCTCTCTGCCCCCTTGAATCTGCCTCTTTATCCCCTTGAGTCTCCCTCTCTGCCCCCTTGAGTCTGCTTCTTTGCCTCCTTGTCTACCTCTTTGCTCCTTTGAGTCTGTCTCTCTGTCTCTGCCCTCTTGAGTTCACCTCTCTGCCCTCTTGAGTCTGCCTTTCTGTCACCTTGAGTCTGCCTCTCTGCCCTCTTAAGTTTGCCTCTAGCCTTTCTACCCTATAGTTGACAACATTTTTGTCAATTAGTGGTATTTTAAGTATTATTTGATATAACATTATTGTTTTAGGCATATTTGATATCTTATAGTGAAGAAATTGCAAAAAATTGGTTGAGCTATTTGGGAAATAATTGACTACATACAAGCAAGCAAGCAACTAAGAAATTTTTCATGTTTAGTATACTAGATTTTTAGTATATGGATTTCATCCCCCACCTTAAAAACTTAGAGAAGGCAAAGGTCTTAGGACACAAGATTCCCCTATAAACATAGGCCAACAAATGCAGTAAACATGTTTACTGCACTTTGGGCTCCAAGAAAACAAGGCTTACCATATGATTAGCTCACATAATAAAGGAACTACTACTACTAAATAGGCCACTAGCCATGACCTTAGAAATGGAATGAACCAAAAGCATACCATAACAAAGATGCCTGTGGCTATAAACAAAAGCCCAGAGAAAAAGGAGAAGACAGGAGAATAGGCTGACCAAAGAGAAGGGGACTGCTTAGTGGCAGACAATAACCCAAGGTAAATGCAAGAGTAAATGAAACCACCGACAATAGTGCAATGACTAACACCAAATTAATTCATTAATTTGTTTATTGCCTTGCATTGCATGGCATCTTTTTAAACCCAAGTGAAAACAAAGTCTTGTAAGAATTTTCATTTTAGTTTTTTAAATTACTTAACAGATAAACTTATTAGAAAAAGCCTTCTTGACCAATGGAACTTTAATGCAAAAAGGCAGATTGCACCTTTCAAACAGAAGAATTTTAAAATTAGTGCCATTGTGTCATTACTTTTCTAATGATTAAGAATGAAAACTTATACTTTAATTATTGATCAGTTGAATACATGTAATTAACTGCTGATAAAATTATAATAAAATAATATTCTTATTTCATAATAAATAATTGATATGATTGTGACTTAGGTGCAGGGCAATAAACATAATAATAGGCCTATGCTATCAATTTTAAATAAAATATAAAATATTTTCAAATTGATATTATATAGTTATATTATATATAGACTATAATGATTCTAATAGGGCTATATTGATTTAAAATCTCTCCCTAGGCTCAATATTGAGGAGGCAATGGCTTCCTAATTGACAAAATGCCAATTGACAATTTGAGTTTGACTAGGATCTTAACTATTATCACCAATGACCAAGACCAATAGAGTAAAAAAAATCCTAGGGCTTTCCTTTGTTTTCTATTTATGTTAAGTCTATGTTATGTCTATGTTAAGCAACAAAAATTTTGCTAGAATAATAAAGATACTTTTTATCTCTGATTTGATTGACATTATACTGCTTGTTGGGCCAACAGTTATCATACGTCTTTTGCAATATAATACTTTAATTGTCTTTATTATACTTTATAGGCTTACCATTTTTAATTTATATTATGAGGTATTTTTAAAAAGAAAATAATAGGACTTCAATTAAAACAATTTAAAACATCATAGTGTTTATAGTTAAAAACATTTAAACTTGACTATCTATAACCAAAATTGTCTTTGATATATATAAAAAATATAAGTTATAATATAAATTTATTATTGTTTGTCACTCAATTATGCAAGTTATAGACTATAGTTATTCTAATTGTTCTAATTATTCTATAATTGGCATTTTAGAGCAGAGGCCAAATAGCCATTTTTAAGGGCTCAAAGACTAGTTTTAATAAAACAAAGAATTAAAGTCAAAAAAATATAGGTCCTAAGCATAGCTGTATTATGTCAGTTTGAACAAACAGTTTTTGTTTATGATGTTTTGTTTTATTCTAGGTTTTTATATGCCAATATGGCAATGACTGTTTGTCTGGTACTGGATAAATAAAAGTAATATTATTTGTCTGGTACCGGATAAATAATAGTGAAGTTTTTTGTTTGATACCAGCTGGGCTGCATGAATTTATATGCCACTCTACGCATCTTTTCTAGCAAAATACACTAGCGTGATGTTAGAGTGTCTTCTTGATGATCAGTCAATACTGAGTTCAAATCTGTAGTGATGATTCCACTTTTTTATTGTAAGAACTCCAATTGTTATTGTAATAACTCAAAGTCCTTACTTTAACATTTGTGTTATAAAGCAACAAATGTCATTATTAATTTTGATTGTACGATGACTACTGTTTACTGTGAAACCAAAACATACAGATATGTATAGAATGAAATATAATAAAGGTAAAAGTTATACAAAACTGCTAGATCAGGCAATGAGGTGTAGACTATGCCCAAGTATTTTTTGCCTAAAGTTCTAGAATTTCTGAGAAACAGCACCATCTAATCATAAAAAATTATGATTACTTTTATATCTGGTACTGGACAAATAATAGTTAAATTTATTCATCCGATATGGCAATACCGGACAAATAGGCACTGTCATTGCCTACATAGGATACAGATAAGAAAAGGCCTAGGCTTATCAATTGTATCAACTTAAGCTTTAAAAAGTTGAGCCTGAATTAACCTATATTATACAAATGTCAAATGATAATTCATTATGTTCATAGTGACACCAGGAAGCTAGATTTGGCAAAAAAGATTACATAAATTAGACTTTAGATTGATAGAAAAGAATAAGCAATGAAGCAAGGGGACAATAGGGACTCCACCTTATGAGCTTAAGTAGGCCTATACATAATAGTCCCCTTGCTTGTTAGGCCTATGTCTTGTCCCAGGTCCAATTTTTAAATATTTTGGCTTTGAGCCATACAGGCAACCCCTTAATTGATTGGCATTCCTTTGGTTTATGATCATTTTTCCACGTACATTTCGGTTCACGATCCCCATCCCCATGTAATTTTCCATATAAATGATTGTAGCTTACTTGAAATAAACAAAATTGTTAAACTAACTAAGCTTATATGTTACATAGGCCTATTAGAAAAACTGAACAGAATAGCCAACAAATGGTTACTTTCATGGCATTGCGATGGCAATGACAAGGATCCTATATATCTACTTTGGTTTACGATCATTTAAATGGAAACAATACATGTAAATGATTGTGAACCAAAGCTAGCCATGTATTGAGATAGCTAGTTGAGAGGGTTAGTGCATGAATTCAATTTCCAAAAATGAATCCAAGAAGACAATCCTATATATCCACTTCGGTTTACAATCATTTAAATGGGAGTAATACATATAGATGATCGTGAACCGAAGCTAGCCATGTATCGAGACAGTTAAGGGGGTTAGTGCATGATTTCAATTTCCAAAAAATGAATCTAAGAAGACGCGGGATCCTATATATCCACTTCGGTTTACGATCATTTAAATGGAAGCAATGCATGTAAATGATTGTGAACCGAAGCTGAGGGGAGGGTGTTGAAGACATGTATAGTCATAGTTATTAGTTCAACTGGTGGGACTTGTTGGCGATTAAAATGTCTTGAGTTAATGTGCACTGCTAAGTAACTTGACACTTTATTATTCTCTGCACGCTGGCACCCCCTCTCAGCTTCGGTTTACAATCATTTAAATGGGAGTAATACATGTAAATGATTGTGAACCGAAGCTAGCCATGTATCGAGATAGGGCTTGATTTCAGATAAAGCTTGTAGCTATCTCAATACATGGCTAGCTTTGGTTCACGATCATTTACATGTATTACTCCCATTTAAATGATCATAAACCGAAGTGGATATATAGGATCGTCTTTGGATTCTTGGAGCGGTGAAATGGATCACTAAAAATCCACCTTCTTTTTTATTCAAACATGCGTGCTACTTGTGTTATGATGTATAAATAAAAAGGATTGCAGTGCTTGTCAACTGTTTTGCAAGTTGAAGAAATAAACAACACTTTTGTATCTTCCCTATCTCTCCGACTCTCCAATGGGGATCGTCACTAATTTCAATGATCGTAAACCGAAGGAATGC
Organism: Macrostomum lignano; assembly: GCA_002269645.1. Lineage (NCBI taxonomy): Eukaryota > Metazoa > Platyhelminthes > Macrostomidae > Macrostomum > Macrostomum lignano. The sequence continues at coordinate 59,506 of NIVC01003424.1, read as the reverse complement.
CAATTGATTTACATTGGCTATGCAACTTATTTTTTGAACAAAAATGCAACTTACCCTACCTATAAGGGAAACACTAAAGCGAAATCAATGCAATTTGATTTAAACGGCGGTGGGCATTTTTGCGACTTACCCCTGGTCTACCACAATTTATAGTGGCTGGATCGGCCACGGCTAGGTCGGCCAGCAGTTGCGCATGTATGCTTTGAACTTTTTAAAGATTTGTACGCTCTAAACCCTAGCATTGGAAACGCTGAAAATGTTGTTTAAGGGGCCTGGCCGAATGATGTTCATAAATTAAGCAATAATTGAATTTTGAACACACGAAAACTTCTGAACTCACGCGCTATTTTAAAACAGTTTGAAGGTTTTTTATCTGGACTAGCCATTTATTTTAATTTTGCTAGTTTCATGAACCAAAACAAAACATTTTTACTTAAATTTAGCGATTACATTTTCTAATGTTTGTGGTATTTGTTGTAGTTTTTGACTTAATTTGACTCGTAATTTTTTTCCGTAAACAATTTTGACGTGTCAATGGGCCTTTTCATATTGCTTGTTCTGGTTCCAGAACCAGAACCAATTTGTGAAGTATAACTTTTAGTCTCCATAACTAGAGGGATATACGTGCTATAAAGTTTTTATTATTGAATGACAATCGCCAAAAAGAATGTTAAAAATTGTGCTAAGTGAGGTTGTTAAGGCAGTCAAATATTAACAGAGTTTAATAGTTATACTGCTGTTTTTCTTGGAATTCCAAACCGATTCTGGTTCTGGAATTGGTAATATGAAAAGGCCCAATTACGTGTCCGTGTAAACACCGCAACGGACCGCAAAGGGACCGCAACGGGACCGCAACAGACCTCCTCAACGGACCATAATCTGAGTGATACATGTAATACTAGTTGTAAGGTTCGACTCTATCTATAAGGTTTTTGCTATATCCTATATCGTATGCGCCGTTAACTGCATGAACGCAATAGAATTATTTTGAATTATGAATTTAGAATTATGAATGCAGTCCAGATAAATTGCAAATACATGATGTACATGTGGTCGCACCCGGATTGACTGTTTCATAGATTTTTAATCATTTATGTATATCGCATTATTTTACAGATAGTTAATAACTTAAGTAAAATACTTATTAGTTATTTAATTATATAGGCCTATAGGCCTAATCAAAGATTTTCCTGTCTTTTAACTTGTTGGTAGGCCCTATCTTATCACTATCACTATCAGCCCATTTTTCAGAAAATGCCACACTTAGACTTAAAGACATGGCAACCGTGTCTATAATGCAGAAACTTATAGACATGGCAGTCGTGTCTCTAATAGTGACTAGGTCCATACTTATAGACATGGCGGCCATGTCTATAATGCAAATACTTATAAATACGGCAGCCATGTCTAAGTATGGACCTAGTCATTATTAGAGACACGGCCGCCATATCAATGAAACTTTATATATTAGGTTTTTGGTAGTTGTTAGTTAGGCCTTAGCTATTCTTATTGTTATGCTATATAGGCCTTAGGCCCTAGTGACTGAATAAATAGTTAGATAGTTATTTTTATGGTCAACATATTGTTGGGTTCTCTGTTTTTAGCTACTCTATCCCATCCCACTAATGCCACCAAGTTGTTCTAGGCTAGAGGATAACTTCTACCTAATAAAAATTCTATTTATCAATTATAAAACCTAGTTATTGTAAGTAATAATAGGCCTACTATAGTCCTACACAAAAAAGATCCTACTCTTATTTTTAATACTAAGTTGTAACTAGGGTTCTAGCTCTATCCTAGGCCTAATAAATTCTTACAATTGTCACTAAGTAAGTTGTTTTAGAACTTTTGCCTAGTATTATTTGCTATTAGTTACTTTATTGTATCCTATTGCTATCAAGTTGTTCTCTATAATTTGGAAGGCAACATGTAGACCTGAATTTCCTGGCATACAACAAGGTAGGTCTACTTGTCATTTTTGGCATATATTAGGCCTAGCTTATATCCTGGCATATATAACATACATAGTGGAAACATTGCATTGTGTCAATGACTTTTTATAAATATTGGCATATAAATTACATATTACAAACAATGTGTCATCATTTTTTCTAGTATTAAACCTAGTATATATTAATAAATATTAATAAATAAATCTAATAAATTTAGAGAATCTAAACTATAGGTTGTTTTAGAGAAATTTTGCTTAATCAAAATCTTACCAATTTATTACCCAGTTATAACTAGGGCCGGGGGCCTAGCTTTATGCTTTTCCCATATAGTTGTCTATATGTGTATATGTATGTGTGAGATAGATTTCAGAAAAATGGCTTAACTGATTTTCTTCAAACTTGCACCATTTGATCAGAAATTTTTCTGGGACAGTACATGCATCTTGGCTAAGAAATTGCTCAATTTTAAAGGGATTAAATATTCAAAAAATGTGCTTTTTTGTTAAGGTCAAGCAAAATTTTCAACTTGAAATGCATTATAAGAATGCTAAAGAAAAACCTGACTGACTGAATTTCAATTATGATAAAGATTGCATCACAACAAGTTGAAAACAGTGCCATAGAAAAGCACACAAGACTTGATTAAAATTGCGTAACCATATTGCTAACTTAAATTGAGACTGATACTGGCTAATTGAGAAATTGATTATGTCATAACTTTTTACTCCAATTGACTTGCTATAAGAATTGAATTATAAGGGCCACAGTTCATGTTCTCCAATTTAAAAGAGATAGCCCAGATGTGAATAAACTAGAATGCTAATGTAGCGACCTGGGTTCGAATCTTAGCAGTGCAAAAAGATTTTTTTATTAAAACACCTTAAAAACACAAAATGCTAAACATGAAGAAGCGCAATATCAAACATAGAAAAGCCACCATGTCGAATGTTAAAGAGTTACCATGTCAAACATAAAAGAGCCACCATGTCAAACATATATGTGATTCCATGTCAATGATGAAAGAGCCACTATGTCAAACATAGAAGAGCCACCACGTCAAACATAAAAGAGCCACCATTTTGAACATTAAAAAGCCACCATGTCAAACATTAAAGAGCCACCATGTCAAACATAAAAGAGCCTCCATGTCAGACATTAAAAAGCCACTGTATAAAACATAAAAGAGTTACCATGTAAAACAAAAAAGAGCCACCATTTCGAACATAAAAGAGCCACCATGTAGAATATTAAAGAGCAAACATGAAAAACATTAAAAAGCCATTAAGTTAAACATTCAAGAGCCACCATTTTGAATATTAAAGAGCCACCATGTCAAACAATAAAGAGCCACCATGTCAAACATAGAAGAGCCACCATGTTGAACATAAAAGAGCCACCATGTAGAATATTAAAGAGCCACCATGTCAAACATAAAAGAGCCATCATGTCAAACATTTAGGAGCCACCATGTCAGACATTGAAAAGCCACCGTATCAAACATAAAAGAGTTACCATGTAGAACATAAAAGAGCCACAATGTCAACATAAAAGAGCCACCATGTCAATCATAAAAGAGCCACCATGTAAAACATTTTAAAGAGCCACATTGTTAAAAGATACACAGTTTCAAACGTAAAAGTAAGCAAATTTTTAAGGAGCCACTATAATGCTAAGGCAATTGTCGCACTAGCTACTTATTGTCTGGTGGATGCTTGCTATTTGGGGATGCTATCTATCTGGAGGATGCTTGCTATCTGGAGGATGCTTGCTATCTGGGGGATGCTTGCTATCTGGGCGATGCTTGCTATTTTGGGGATGCTTGCTATCTGGGGGATGCTTGCTATCTGGGGTTGCTTGCTATCGGGAGGATGCTTGCAATCTGGGGGATGCTTGCTATCTAGGGTATGCTTGCTGTCTTGGGATGATTTCTTTTTGCATTGCACTTCATTAGAATATTTTGTCTGTTTTCTTTGTGAAGGCTTTATTTGGCTATCTTTTTGTTACTTGTAGAGAACAAAGATTCTATACAGATGTACCCCAACGGGGGGCAAAGATTGCTAGTTCCTATCTAAATAAATCTGATTATTTATAGCTCTATCTATATACTAATAATCTCTTACTATATATGTATAAGCTAGGCCTATCCTCAGTATAAGTTATCCTAATGGATGCACACCAATTTGGCAACAAACAAATTTGGCGACAATCTAGGCAAATTTGGCAACAAGTCTTATATATCCAAATATACTAAATGTTTTACCCTAACACAATGAAGTGAAATTCTTATTATCTTAAGTATAAACGTAGCTATATGCAGATTGTCAATTCAATAGTCCCTCAATGTACAATTGTACACTCTCTGCCCTAATGAGCAATCAATTTATCCACCCCAAAAATTCTATACAATGCACTTGTATAGTGAAGTTGGTATATACTGTAAAATAATTGCCAGAAATGCTGGGTGCGCTATATGCTAAGACGCAGCCAAGAATCCTCTGGTGGTGGATTAGATTGAGTGATTTATTGATACTACTGCTATGTGTGTACATTATTTCTATTTCTGTGGCAGAGGTTCCTTAATACCCCAGCCCATACATGTGCAACCCCCCTGATTTATACTGGCCATGCGACTTACTTTTTGACCAAAAATGCGACTTACCTATGAAAGAAACCCTAATGCAATTTTAGGTAAACGGCAGGAGTAACTATGATTGTCTTATAAGGGCTAAATGCCTCGTCATCTAATTAGTCCTATGTCTGTATTCTTTAGGCTGGGCATTTTTGCAATTTACCCCTGGTCCACCACAATTTATGGTGGCCAGATCGGCCAGGTTGGCCAGCAGTTGCACATGTATGCCCCAGCCACTAAATTGGCCTTATAAAGAGTGACCATAAATAGCTATACAGTGGATGCATCAAGCAAAAATGGCCACACTACATGTACATGTATGTCCCTTGTGCAAACAAGCAGTTCGGAATAGGCAGCATGGCCTACAATGTGACATATGTTGCCTATGGGTGCATCGCATCTGTTTAAAAGAAGAACATTATATAACTGCTTGCAATTATCAGTATCTAAAAGGGCAGACATCTTTCAACTGGCGCTGTCAAGTCTATGACCCACAGTTTAAGTATGCAGTCAACCTGCAAGCTGCCGTCAAGCAGCCACTAGACATCACTATTGAGCTATAGCTATAGGGTGCTATAGCTGTTGAGCCACCAGATATTGCTATCAAGCTACAGGGTGCTGCAGCTGTCATGCCACAGAAGCACAGTTGTCACTGCTTGCAGAGTCTCCCAGGTGGTTTGCAACTTTTTGCAACCATTCATGCAACTATTTAGCATTCACGCTTTCATTTCTGGTAACAATGGAGCAATGAAGCAGGTCCCACTTCTATTTGCACTGATGACAGGAAGGAAAGAGCCATAGGGACTACATAGATCTATTTCAAGCAGTGTGCAATCATTCCACATGCAAGGCAAGTCTTTGTTTTTCGAATAATTAAGTAAAATAACTAAATAATTAAAATAATTAAATAACATCTTGCCACTTGCATATGAACCAATTTTGCAGGCCTGGGGAATTTCTTCTCGACTTTGAAATGGCAGCATGGAGTGCAATTCATTCCGTCTTCCTTGGTGTCCAGCTGCGTGGCTGCCTCTTTCATTTTACACAAGCTGTGTGGCGACACGTCCAGCAGCTTGGCCTCCAGCGAGCTTACATTGATAATGACAGGGTGCAAGATGTTTGTCGCCAGCTTATGGCCTTGCCACTTTTACCAGCTGAAATCATCAAGTGAACCTTTTATACGCTTTGAGCGCAAATCAGCCAGCATGAAGAGCCTCAGTTAGCTGCACTTGTGGAGTATGTTCAGGTACATGTAGCTATTGTACTTTTATAATTTACTCAGCTAGTCTCACTGAACCAGATTTCTGCTCATCAGCTGAGTCATCTCTCATATTCTCTCATGCCTTATACTATAGGCCACATGGATTTCATCTTCTGTCTGTACCTCCAACTGCCTCTCAGCCTATCGCCACTCTATACAAACAAACAATGATTTGGAGGGTTGGCACCAAAGGCTGAACCACAAAGCCCAACAAAATGACATTTCGTTTTACTTGCTCATATGCCTCTTGCACGAAGAAGCCAGCTTGGCAGCTCTTGATGTGCAACTTGTATCACAGGGTGCCCTTTGGCGCAAGTAGCGCATATCTATCCGCCGTTGACAGTCCATTTACAACAAAATCTGGGACAAACACAAGGCAGGCACAAGAACAGACCAAGCTTTGCTTGAGGCCTGTAGTCAGCTAAATGCCCCCATGTGATTTAATGACAGCCACAATTTTACCTTTTAAAGTTTACAATTTTACCACAACCTTTTCCTGAACCTTCTATTGTAACCTCGTGAAGCTGAACAAAATTAAGGTCACTTTGTGCTCTTTTTCACATTTTAGAATTTGTTTCTTGTTGCGAAGGAGTTGTAGTGATTTTTATACCAAAGCCAATATGACCTTTGAAATAAATTGGACATTGCATATCTTCAAGATTGAGAATGAACAAATTTTCTTGGAAAGCATATTTGGATATTTGAATATTCGAAAAGCACAGGATAAATAATGTATCATACAAACTTATTAAAAAAGGGAAGCTAATATATATAATACATATAACAATAAGAATTAATAAAACTATACACAATTGTTCTTCCTTCATTGTTGCCAAATTTGACTAGATTGTCAATGAATTTGCTTTTGCCAAATTTGTTTGTCGCTAAATTGGTCAGCACCCATCCTAGTAGCTTTAATACCCAAGCAGCAAGACACTGCTGACTATTAATCACCTAAATTATATAGTCCAACATGGCATTACCAAAAACTAAGATATTTCTGGCTTTTTAGTATTGTCTATCCTAATTTAATATTTTATCACACTATTTTGGATACAATAACTTAATGTCTACTTCTAAGGAAGTCCCCCTTTTTACTAGGCAATCCATCTTTTTTGCTTTGCAGAATGCTTATTCAATAACACCTATTTCATTTGGCAATATGTCCTTGGTCTATCTAAACAGATTTGCTATGCAAATCTGCCTTGTTCTACAAACACTACTTTAGACCTCTTTGCTATCTTGCTTCATATAACTAAAACAGTAAGACCAAAGAAAATTTAATTTCAAAGTTACCAAAAAGGTTACAAAAATGATTAACCTAAAGTTATAGAAAGTTTTTTGTTTTTTGCTTTGATTTATAGTGTTAAGATGTCTCTCTATTGGCTAGCACTATAACTAAGTAAAGAAATATTCCATTAAAACAAAAGTAATTTGATCAGTAAAACTAAAGTTACTTTATTAAAACAAATTAACATACTATGTACCTCAATTTATAAAGACAAAAAATACATATTTATGTAGTAGCGGTATCTTATTTCTAGGAATTGTGGTTTTTAAACTAGCGCAAAAATTAATACTCTTTTGTTATAATATGCGAAATATTCTTAAGTTGTAAGAATTTGTTTTAAATATACACAATTGACTAGTTATAAATAGGAGAAAGCCGAAAAGATGGAAGAAAAACTTGTTTGCTGGCTATAATGTCAAAATGTGTTAGATAAACCATTCTCAGATCATTGCTTATTTTATTGAAAGTATTGAAAGTTAGAATTGGGAATTTATGCAAAGAGAGTACTAAGAGTATTGCTGTGACCCTCTAATCTTGGTAATGCCCAGAATGGAGAGAGAAAGTACATATACCAGTAAGACCACTCAGGCCATATACTAAGAATGCTACTAGAGCATATATTAGGAATGCTACCAGAACACTACAAGAATGCTACCTAGAAATATATGAGATTCTAAGAAACAGTTGGAAAAATTAAGGCAAAATTTAGTGTCAGCAATAGAAATTTAATAGAGGGAAATTAAAAACCTGTAACAACTTGGTGGCAATTAGTGGGATAGTTGGAGGACAGAAGTAAGCCCTACGACAACTTTGGTGGCTTAATGGTAAGGATTGAAATCTATAGAGTAAGAAGAAACACCCCTGCAACATTTATATTATTTTGATAAGAATTTAACTTAGTGTAAAATATTACTTTCCTAATAATAAAATAGACAAATAATAAACAATAAAATAAACAAATACTATCTAAATGAAGTAACAAACTTGTAGTGTAAATAATTAATGTGGTTAAATTTTAAAAAAAGTAAAGAAATGTGGCCAATGGGACTTCTTCAAGTTAATGTTGATAAATTAGTTGCAGTTTTGATAAGGTCATAGTTTTCTCTCAATAGTAGTTTTTGATAGTGATGATTTCAAAATTGAGCTTCATTTTTTGGTAGCTTCAACCTAAATATATAGTTTAAATTAAAACCAATCACTAGGACATGGAGAATAAGGGTGGAGAATGGAGAATAATTTGAATAGAGTCACTGAGACCTATTCAAGATAGTGTTGATAAATTCTAGACTTATATGAGAGAGGTAGACCCTAGTTTATTAAATATTCAACAAGAGATTGATCTTATTTTAGCAATAAGAACATGATACTTCTGTTATTAATATTATAATACATTGATATAATAGTAAGTTCTTCTAGTAATTCTTATCACCACCTTAGCTGGCTTTAGGTAGTTATTAACTATTAATTTAAATGATTTTTCCCCATGGAGCATAACCATAAAAATACCCATTTTGCTTTCCATGTATAGGGAACATAAAAATAATAGCTTTGCTATTTTTATAGATAAAATTAAAAATAAAAATCCTAGGCCTAGCCTAGATAGCATCTTATGCTTTGACTATAAAGAATAACCATTTTGCTATTATGTTTTAAATTTTCAAATTTAATTGTTAGTTAACATTAAACAAGGGATAATGTACAAAGTGAAATTATGATAGTAACTTGATAAAATGTGTCATATAGCAGGTCTGCAAAAGACAAAAAAACTTTTTAATTCCACTATAAAGTATAGTTTTTTATTTTTTATTTCTATTTTTTATAATTTTTATTTTACTTATATTCTTTTGCTTTTTACCAATTTCTATGTCTAAATTGGCCCTAATATATCCTTTTTTTATTAAGCTTTTTTGTCTGCCTTTTATATTTGACTATTTTAAAGGATGAATATAACCAAGATAGCTAAAACCTTTACAAGAGTACTTACATAAGTTAGCCATTCTGGGTATGCCAAATTGCTAAAGGCTTTCCTTACTTACATAGCATTGAGAAGCTGCCAATTTGTCATGGCAGTTTTAGTTCAAGAAACATTTTAATAACAGCTAGTCTGCAGGCCAAGATAAGGAAGTATACAAAGTTCTGCATTTCAAGTGAATTTTTACTAAGTAAAGAATAGTAAACTGCTTATTAATTAATTAAATTTACTAGACAATAAGATAGACAGCTTAGGCAAGTTAGTCATAGTTAGTCCCATCATTTATTTAATAAAACTAAATAAACAATATAGGATTAAACTACTTATTAGTTGACATTGACAAGGCCATCCATTCATGGTTATTCCAGCTGTTTACCCATTTACCCAGTTGCTTTTAAATTGATACCAAATTTTTAGCAATCCAAAACAATTTAACAAACTAGAAATGCTATTAGAGCTCTGGCTAAGTTCCTCAGGATTAAGGGAGGGTAGCTATGGTTGTGGGTGGCTAAGTAGTCAATTATAATGTTGTCTTTTAGAATGCTTAACAGACATGATTTGCTTATAATTTGCTTTTGAGACTTAGAAAATATAGTTGATTTGCCAAGTATAGTACTAAGATTAGGTTGTTGCCATTATAGGAGAAAAGTCCCAACACAATTAGCTTGAATTTGTCAAAGAACTCTTCTTAATTCAGATTGTACAAATATACAATACAATGCACAGTACAGTTGCCTAGTGTAATCTGTTGAAGGTGCCAATTGTGTTAAAGTGATGAATAAATGCTTGAAAGACTAGCTGAGGATGTATAGCAGTTGAAGCTTGCCAATTGTGAAAGCTTTAGATTAGTTAAGCTTTTTTCAGAAATTTGCAAAAGTGTGTCTATAGTTAACCAGTATTACCTGCTAAAGTTCTAGAAGCTCTACCTAGGTAAAAGCCAGTGACCAACAAAGTCAGAACTGGTTCAGGCATATATAGTCAATGTGTTGAGGAAATTTGTAGGCTTGGCAAGGCTGCATAGAGGTGTAATGCTAATTGGTGCAATGGCTATATTCAACACGTTAGCTTTTATGGAAAAAATCCAACTTGGCAGAATTGTTGAATTGTTAAATAGTTTGGAGGGGTGACTATTGTATTCTTGTTTAAAATGTGCAACAGAAAGTTTACCTGTGCTCTTGAATTTTGTATGCCTACATTGCTTCATTGTAGCAAAGCAAAAATTGTCAAAATTTACCCCTCCCTCCTTGGTAGTTTGATAGGTGGAAAAATTGCTTGGTATTCCCACTGTTACAGTGCATGGTCTCTTGAATAAAACCAGACAGCAACAAATATTTTATTGGTAGCAGAAGAATTGTAATTTGGAAGAAAATAAAACATTGTAAAATAGCTATAAGTAAGAAAATGAAAAAGAAAATCACTATAGCATAAACTTTTTATTAAAATTATTCAAAAGCAACATTTTTACAGTTTTGAAGCAAAACATGTCAACTATAAACAAGTTACCTAGCTCTTTTTGGAAAATCCTTGAATGTATGGCTCTTAGTTATATGGCACTTATTGTATTTTTTAATTTGATCTACAAATCAGTGACATTTCTATAAAAACGCGATCACAAAATGGCTGAAACTAAGTGCATAGATATGCTTATAGTAATTATTTAAAGCTTTGATTGAAGGCATTGCACTTGAGCTAATGTAAAAACAATTTAAAACTATATGACAATATGCACTTATATGTTGGGAGGCCAATTTAGCTTTTCCCACATTGTGGTAAATTGGAAAAAAAGTACAACAGGAGCAGTATTAGCATATCTGGCTATATATAGTATTATGCTTATAGCTGCATCCTGTGTTCAGTGTTTACGACATGTACTAATAATTTTAAAACCAATTCCCAAACTGTCTGCATCTCCTGTTTTTAGGATTAGGAATGTGGTTGTATTGTTACCTTTTTACCATTCACTCATCTAACCATCTTACTTACAAGGGTACAGTACAGTACAAGGGCCACTTGTCTTAATGGGCGGCAAATCTGAAATTTTTCAAATGCAATGTTTCAGAAAAACTTTTATATTTAAGAATGTCTGCCAGTGGCGATAGGGACGGCAACAGTAACAGTGAGGGCCTAGCAGAACTTGTAATCCGACATGGCCGACTTCCGACTACCTGGCTTGACTCGCCAGTTCTGCGCGAGTGCCTCGGCCAGCTGACAGACCTGGGCGCAAACCAGCTGCGTGCTGAGCCCCGCCGATTGGCTCAGCGGCACACTGAACTGGCTCGTGAGGCACAAGAAACGGCGGCCCGCAACTACGCAGTCTTCATTCGATCGGCCGAGGCCACACGGGCGTTGTCGGTCGAGTTAAGCCGTGTCGAGTTCACCGTCGAGTCACTGCTATCAGACCGGCTACCTCGTCTGACTGGCCGGTGCGCTGCCTTCTCGGAGTCTGTGGGCCAGCTGGCAAGCCGTCGCAGGCGCGTGCAGCTGGGATTGCATCGTCATGCCCAGGTGGGACTGGATATAATTATAGTGTCGATAATTCAGGTCATTCGTTTTTAATTTAAAGGCCGTGTGTGTATAAAGTACCGTCCTTTGATGGTTATTGCAATTGGAACCGAACATATTTAATCCTCATTAAATCATAATAGAGCTGTAACAATCTTATAATTCAATACTAAAGTAAAATACTCAAACCACGCTGTGTAGGTACTGGAAGTGCTGGAAATTCCCCAACTTTTGGACACTTGTGTGCGCAACGACTATTGGGAAGAGGCACTCGAACTGGTCAGCTATGCAAAACGACTGGAGCGTGGCCGCGGTCTCCTTGAAGCACAAGTTGTAACTAGCGTATTGGACGAGGTTCGGCGAGTCAGTGAGCAGATGCTCGCGCAAGTGGCGGGTCGTCTGCGTTCTGGACGGCTTCAACTGCCCGACTGTCTGCGTCTTCTAGGCTACCTGCGCCGGCTGGCTGCCTACCCAGAACCCCAGTTACGGCTTCATTTTTTGGCTGCCAGAGACGCTTACCTGAGCGGACAACTCGCGGCTCTTCAAGAGGATGACCCCTATCAGCACGCTAGACAGACTGCTGAGGACACCAGGTGAGTTAAAAATGCCTCTAAAAAGGTTTTGTCTTGGCAATGAGGGTATAGCGCTAAGTACGGCACTGCGTTCTAATTCAAGTTATTTGCTATTAACCAGCTTGATTTCTGCTGTTATTACTGTGAATTTGATAAATAATGAATAAAAAAGTACTTAGATTTGAGACTCAAACCATGCACAATTTACCCACTCACCACTCACAGGAGCATGATATTCGATACAGTGACCCATTATCGGGCAGCGTTTGCCGATCAGGATCCATTGCTATCTTCTGCTGATGGTCCAGCAAGCGAGTCCGGGCTTCTTCATTGCTGGCTTACGCATCGTGTGTGCTTGTTCCTGGAGTGCCTGGAGCGAGACCTAGGCCGCGGGGCCGGAGCCAACGGCCGCCTGGAGTCGCTGCTCTCCTGCTGCATGTACTTCGGCGCTAGTTTAGCTAAAATTGGAGCTGATTTTAGACCCCATCTTCTGGACTTATTTAGCCGGGCCGCCATGACGCAGCTGCGTGTCTCTATTGAAATTGCACTGAAGCATTTTCACTCGGCCGTGTATTCGTATGCCTTAGCCTTGCCAGCTACTGCTGTGGCACCAGCAAACTGGGACAGCGGATCAGGCATAGAAGAGTTCAATGAAGACAATGGCAGCAATATCAGAGGGTCAATAAAAGCATCAATGGGCTTTAATGTTGATGAGATTCCGCCTCCAAATGACCTTGTTAACTATCCTCCGCTGGCTGTGTTGCTTAACGGAATGCTCACCGGCCTTAACGAGCTGCGGCCTTGCATGAGCGTCTGTTTAGTGCCTGCCCTCTGCAGTGCGGTGTCAGACTTAATGCAGCGCTCAGTAGCCGTACTGGCTGGCTGGTACTCGAGTGAAACGGGTGCCTTGACGCCTGCTGAGCGGCAAGGCTTTGCGCTATGTTGTACCGCATTTAAGAAGTGCTTGCTTCCGCACGCAAATCGTTGCTTGGTTTCAATGTGCGATCAAGATATGGCGGCTGCCTACCTAGGTCTGACGGCAACGCAACGTGCTACAGATTTGCGAGAGTTTGGCTGCCTTGACATTGAAACGCTTTGTGAACCGCTAAAGCCCTTTCTGAGCCCAGAGAATGAACAGGAAAGTAAGCCTACTCAGAGCGTCGACACCGGGGTCGTTGATGAAGCAAGCAGCACGGGGGAGTCGATAAAACAGCTTCCACCAAACGACAGCTTGCCGAAAATGACAACCGATTCTGAAAAAGTTGACTGTTTAGAGGCGTCTCAGACGGAGGACGAAATGCTACCACATAATACTGATGTGCAGGCGTCAGAAAGCGAAGCTTTCACTGTTGAAGGAGGTTCACGAAATGACGGCAGCGCTGAAACCAAAGCTGAAACCGACAAGGTCGATTCCAGTCTAAATAGTCGTCGGGAATCGATGGAGCGACACGTAACATTCAATTTGGATTAATTGTATTTGGCCAAAGCTTTCTTTTTGCCTACGCTTTCTTTTTGCCTACATTTTCGAATCCTGAAAGAGATCGTATGGTATTTATAAAAGTTTGTAACAAAAGTTCATTTTTTTATTTGCGATCCATTTGGTGAATTTGCTTATTATAACCAGCGAAACTAGTGAGGGTATCGGTGTTTATTAATAGGTTCTTTGTGTTTCCGAATTTGCGACCCCTAGTGCCTCTTTCTATCCAACAACTAGTGTATTTTAGTGCATGTTCAGATTAGTGCGCCGGTGCAGAGAACGCTGCACTTGATATAGCTATCGAAGTGCACCCCAAATAGTGGGGCCGAGGCGGGCCAGGTCGAATCGTTTCTATATAGCTTAGTACTTAACAGTTTTTGGGAGTGTCACTTTGATATATTCAGTGTTCCCTGACCGGTACATGTCATGCATGCTATTCATCTCTATGATATATGATACTCGATATGCTTTGGCAACGTACGGTTCCCATCTCACTACTCTTTAGCTAGAGTTGGTGTTGCTTTTGTGCGGCGGAGATCGGACGTCATCATCATGCGTGAGAAATGTTTTGATGCTTTGCTGTTTGGTTTTTGATAATTATAAAAAATATATATACAAACCAATCCACAGTGTATTTGTTTATTCATTTGTGTCTGTTTCTAATGGTATAAGTTCATTCGTAAAGGCTCGACCACTTTTTCATATACTTTTGTTTTTCAACAAGATAGTTCAATATGCTTAGCAAAAAGATATCCGAATGTGTATATATCTTCTCTAAGTACTCCTTTTCACAAGAATGGGAATTTAAATAAACAGTCCAGATGTAATTTATGCAAGGACAACTACAGCAACGTATATACAGGACGCGACACTCACGTTTCATGGGAAAAGTTTTCATTTTTTCAAAATACACTACGGAGATAGGAAGTTTTCATTTTTCAGCACAAAGATCCATAGATTTTGAGTGTTGCATGCTTCTACGTTAGTAGTCTTTGAATTAATATCCTCGACTTTATCATACGTACACGTAGTTCGAGTTGTGCTTTAAAATTATCGTAGCTGTTAATTTTACTTGTACGAAATCAATAAGAAATGGTTATTTTCAAGGTGCCTGCTTTACAACTAGAGCACTGACCTGTTTGCTGACAAATTCCGTTGTTTTTGGAGATTGCTCACGTTAAATAAAAAAATATACATCAAAGAAATTACGTTACACTCTAGCCCAAAGAGTACCGATCTAATATAGAGAGCCAATGTAGCTATTAAAGCTAAAGCCAACACACCATTTTACCTCCTATTTTGAACAAAGTCTTGTTTAAAAGAAACAAGCAGAACTTAAATTCAGACACTTTAATAGAAAATTAGTAATAGAAAATTACGTCCATACCCCAGTTTTCCTGAAATTTTCCTGCCAATATCCCAAATTCTCGAGCTCCAATTTTCGACCATAGACAAGTCCATACACTTGAATTAGACCAAAATTCTCTGTGGTACTTTTTTAAACAGCTAGTTACTTGCATTACTAGAGCTAGACAAGATGCCTAGACAGGACAGGAAAGAATAGAATAGAGTGCTAATCTGAACCACTTATTTTTGTCTCGCTCGATCTTCACTTATAGCATCCCTTTCCCCCGTTCCTTCCTATTGGCTGAAGGCATATTCCGATGTGAGCTGGTACTATGCTCGGTTTACCCCCGATTCGCCGATTCCTGGTTCGCCGAAATTCCCGAATCGCCGATTCCCGATTTGCCGAAATTCCTCATTTGCCGAATCCCGACTTGCCGATTTCCTGATTCGCCGAATTTCCTGATTTGCCGAATCCCGATTCGCCGATTCCTGGTTCGCCAGAATTCCCGATTTGCCGAAATTTCTGATTTGCTGGAAAAAGTGAAAAAAACAACCTCGCAGCGTAGGAGCAGGGAAACATGGCCATTTGCTGATCACAGCGTTCATGCTGCCAACTTCAAAATTCGAGATAATTTTAGTTGCCTAGCAATCTTGACCGACGACTCTTCGAGTCTGCCTGTACTAGGTCCCAGCAGGCCTCATAAGTCTTCTGGTCCTTTGCTGGGAGCAAGAAAAATACAAGTGGCTCCCATGCATTCAGTACTTTGCCATAAATGATAAACAGCTGGTAAAAAATTTGAAGGCAGCAACTGAAGGTACCGTCAATCTGAATTTGTTCACATTCGCCAAGTCGAGCGATCAGTGCGTCCATTGAGAAGCCGACAATTCGATTCCCTGCTGGATTCATTGCGCGGGAGTCCTACCGTGAAGTTGTTCAAAACTTCTGCCTCAACTTCGTAGGCTTGAGCCGTGGGAGGCAAAGGGGATCACCGAGAGTCGAGCGTTGTAAGCAGCTGTCTTAACGCTCGCGAATGTTGGCAGGGTGCCCAATTCGGCTCCCTCTGCAGCACTTGCTGTAATCTTTTCACGATAGAGCCGCTTGATGGGAAGAGCGGATTCTCTGGCTTGTTGCTTCATTTCTTCCGCGAAGTTCTTGCGCTTAATAGCGTCCGACGACGGCGGAGGATGCTCATGCAAGCTTGTCGTTGATGTCACCAGGCCATTTTCAACTTTGGCCCGGAAATTGCAGCCAGTCTGTTGGCACTTAAAGTATGAAGTGATTTCCGTTCTTCTGTCTAGGCGAAAAAGGTAAACCTTCACGATAGGAAGCTGGCCTCCTCTTTCGCTCCTTATAAACTCCGCCCTTTCGGGTGGGCCTGCCTGAGCCATTGCGAAACGATTAATTCACTCTTAAATAGAAAATATTGTTGTGTTTGGATATAAGAAATGCTTTAGTAGAGTTTCTTGGTACAGTCAGTACTCAATGAAAAATAAAAAATAGCACGTCTCTGATGCGCCACAGGATGGTCTTTATATACTCTGATGACCGACTTCCTCTCCACCCTATCAGTATCCCTCCCGATCCCCGCCACCCATTTCCATTTTATAATTCCATCCAATCAGGATAAGAATTTCGGCGAATCAGGAATTTCGGCTAATGAGGAAATTCGGCGAATCAGGAAATCGGCAAGTCGGGATTCGGCAAATGAGGAATTTCGGCAAATAAGGAATTTCAGCAAATCAGGAATTTTGGCAAATCGGGAATCGGCGACTCGGGAATTTCGGCGAACCAGGAATCGGCGAATCGGGGGTAAACCTCTGAGTTTCGGTAGTCCAGTTAAAAGTAGATCTACTTATACTGTGGTTACTAATTGATGCTACTGGATTGGCGATCTGCTGCGACCGATTGCTCAGTCGCAGGTCTGACTTGCTGGGCTCGGACGAGAATCTGATGGCAGTCGACGTGTGAGCCAGATTTGGAAACATCGGGTTGCGAGTGCGGACATTCGACTACTCTAGACTTGATCGAGGATTTATTACCCCTCGACATGATCACCGACTCTCGTAGTCTGTATCGACTACTCTAGACTTGATCTGCTTACGGCTGGTGCAACTGCAAACGCCTTAGACAAACCAGTGGAGCATGTACCGACATAATTAGGATTAGCATCTATCTTAATAGGAAAGCTGCTTTGAATACTGGGCCAGTTAGAGCTATTTGGAACTATGCCACAGTCTCAGTCTAGACACCCAGCTGTGCCAAACAATATGGTTGGCTGATTTAAGCTACTAAGCGTCAAATATGACGAAGAATCATTCAGCCCGTCGACACACTAGCAGCTGTGACAGACTACATGCCAGTGGTAGTCGAACCTCTCGCACACAATCAGGGCGCAACAATTTTTAATTGTCACCTGTACGGAGGATGGGCACAGCCTCGCATTACGGACGCTATAGTGCCCCCGAAAATCAGATCAATTGACCTTGCAATTGCGAGGCTTTATTACCCCTCGGATCAAAGATTGACCCGCGTAGTCAAATAAAAGTGACTACTCCATCACAAGGCTTTATTACTCCTCGGATCAAAGATTGACCCGCGTAGTCAATTAAAAGTGACTACTCCATCACGAGGCTTTATTACTCCTCGGATCAAAGATTGACCCGCGTAGTCAAATAAAAGTGACTACTCTTAGCAGCTGCATTGAGCCACAACAGACGTGATGATATACCCCTCGCAGGTCAGAATTTTCAGTCAACTGCTCAACTCTGATTCGTCGGTTGAAGCGGGGTTCCATTACCCCTCGCTGGTGGCCATACACCAACACAGCAGACGCTTTAGACAACCCATTGGGCATGCTCCAGCAAGAGCTAGAATAACGTCTGTCTTAAAATAGAAAAGGCTACCTTAGACACTGGGCCAGTAGAAGCTTTTGGAACCATGCCACAGCTCCATCTAGACACCCAGCTGCACCAGACAATAGGGTGATCTATAGATAATTTATAAATAACCGCGACAGACTACATGCCATTAGGAGTCAAACCTCTAGCCCAATAAGAATGCATTAGTTTGTCGGAGAGCCAACAAAGCTATCACCTGCACAGCGTTTGCTGATATATGGCACTTTACCCCTCGCAGGTCAGCATAGCAGCTGCCTTAAGCCATTTGATAAAGTTATCGTGATGAAAACTTGTTCTATTATCTGGTTTGCAAACCAAATTCGCATCATGTTTTCTGGCGAATTTCAGATTCACACAGGTTTCTTGCAGACCCGGATAACACAGTTATCTTGATTGAAATCTTGTATTGTTATCCAATTTTCAAACAAGATTCAAGCCATGTTATCCTGTGAAATTCAGATAACTCACCAGATAACAGTCAAACAAGAAAACAAAAAGTTATCTGGTGACGAATCTTGTCATGTAATGATTTCTAAGCAAGATTCGGGCCATGTTATCTGGTGAAATTTAGATAACAGTTAAACCAGATAACACAAAAATCACCTGGTGACGAATCCGGTGGTTTCACCAGTTTCGCACCCCAAACAAGGAAATCGGTAGTGAATTTGACAAGATTCGCAGATTATCTTGTGGTGCTATCTTGTTTATTTTCCAGAGGGAGCTTAGTGGTTATACAGTGTCGGATCCTCGACTGGGAGGTGGGGGTTCAATATTCGATTCCCGATCTCACTGGAACAATTTGTGCCCTTGAGCAGGACACAACTCTGCATTGCTCTTACGCAGCTGTAAAATGGGTGCCAGCATTAGCTGGGGTAATTGAGGATGTGTGGCGATCCCCAATCATTGGACTGAACAGCCGTACGCAGCCTTCAGATGCGCCGCGCAATAGCCGACTGAGCTGCCATTTTCCATTTTTAACTCTCACTTTTGGGAATTGGGAATTTAGTGTATCGTATACATGTAGACTCGCCAGCGCAAGAGCCCACTGAAAAAGTCTTCCCTGCATATCAATGCGATCATTATTCTTTTGCCGAGTGTGCTTTAACAATAGAACTACATGATCAAGGTGGATTCTTCTTTGACAATTTGCGATCACGGTATATAATTAGTAAAAAGTAAAGTGCATTAAGTAATTTAATAATTGGCTTGGTCCAACGGAGGGGTTGACGCCGCCTGCACCCCGCGATTCTACTTCTGCCTAGAATGGCGAACCGATCGGAGTGGCCTGAGAAAAGGCACGTCCGTAGATATACACCCCAGGCACAGGCCACGCCTGCAAGTCTAGTCAATTTTTTTCACCGAGAGCTAAACGTTTAAAGTAATCGATCGAGTATCTTCCTAGCATTTATTGAGTAAAAGAATTGCACTCACTCACCACTTGCACCTCAAATCATCTCACACCACAGCCTGCTGCAATAACGGTAGGACCGCCGATCCCAGCAGATAGTACTAGCTTTAAAACCTCAACCATCGATTAAACTAATAAATTTGTCTTGTGCCTATCTATATGTCTATTTGCATAAATAATACAGATCGTTTAAATAAACCGATATGGTGCATGTAGGAGTTCACGTACTTATCATTTGTTAATTTTCTTTATTAGAAACATTAAAGTTTCATACTGCCATACGAATCTATTCGAACAGATTAAACATGACTTAACAATCAATTACGTTTGGATGCAAGGGCATGTGATAAATTTTTATCAACTCTTCAGTCAGAATTTCTAGTGTGCCGATAAAATTCTGCACAATAATAGTATTGCCTTCGTCGTGCTATGTGAAACAGTGGGCATGCAAAACGGAACGGCCTATAGAATTCTATGGCCAAGCATTTGAACTAACTCGAGAAAGCAAGCCATAAGACAACTCGATTTGTCATGCTATATGGAACGAGCCAGAATAGAAGGACCGGTTTGAGTTTTTCACAGAGACAACAAGACGTTTTCATTTTCTATCGGTTAATCGAGTTAAACTATAGGGTCCGCAAATTTCTGAACGTGATCCACAGCGTATCGTCGCCACCTTGCACTGTGGACTGCCGATGAAGGGTGTCAAAAGTATCCGATTCTTCTGTTCAGCGCATTCGGTCAACATTCAATCAAGCCGGCAGTTTGGAAGCTGCCACTTAGCAGACCGCTGCCATCAACTGGGGCCTAACGGAAACTGGGTAATTTTTATGGATGGCCCAAATTTTCCCGAAACAGAATTTCAACACAAATCCTGAAGGAGTGACACTTGAGCAGTGGATTCATGTTACTCGAGCGAGAGGCGGCAGAAACCGTTGGCCAAGCAATCACTGCTGACAAATGCACTGGTTGGGAGCTGCGCTGCAACAGATTGCTTTAATAGTGTTTGCGGCGACATCTGTTTAAGAGTTGACCTGTTTAAGAGCTAAGTACATTTTGATGCTATCAATTTGTGAAAAATATGCATCATTATTGTCAGTTTTTATTCTTTCTTTAAAAATTCAAACCGTTCCTTCTATTCCGGCTTATCGCTCCATATAGCTAGCATGACAAATAGAGTTGTCTATGTCTTGTTTAAACGCTTGGCCATAGAATTCCGTTTTGCAGGCCCAGTGTTTCACATAGCGCGACAAAAGCTATGCTATACTATATACCTTTTTGCAATCAATCTCGTCGTTTTTGCGTTCAATTTCGGCACGAGCGCTAGTGTGCAGTCTAAACAACTGAGCCATAGACACTGGACAACTCTTGCGTTCAAATTCGGCCTTTTTGCGTTCTATTTCGGCACTATTTCGGCACTTGCGGAGACGACTATAGGCCTGCTTTAGGAGACAAATTTTTCGTCCCACCCTCACTGAATGCGATCGAGTGAGAAAGTGTCTATGGCAAAAACATTCGAACTGTGCCCACAGTGCGGCCCATGTGATTGCGCTGCCGAAATAGGACGCAAAAAGGCCGAATTTGAACGCAAAAGTTGCCCAGTGTCTATGGCTCAGTTGTTTGGACCGCACACTAGCGCTCGCGCCGAAACCGAACGCAAAAACGACGAAATTGATTGCAAAAAGGTATAGTATATTAGCACAAAAATACAAGCCACACGGCATACCTGCGAAATGTTTTGATACAAAATTTTGGAAAAACAACAAACTATGCAAGCAGATTACGAGCTAAAACACTGAAACGAGAATATAACCATAGAGAATATCCCGAGGTGAAGCTACGAGCTATCTCTAGAAGCAATTCATTAACATATCCCTATGTAAAGATTAAAACCAAACAAACAAAACGTTGTTTTGCATCAAAAATGAGCTCATCTTTTGCATTTATATACTACTAGTATTTTTCAGTCGACTACTGCTACTTATTACATACGCCGACGCCCCTATCTTCAAGTATAAAACATAACGAACACAACAGAAACACTATTGGTGAACCGAATCAATCGGCTACAGCTAGTAATTCACTGTATTTACGAGCTAGCTAACAGTGGCCTAAACTATTTTAAAGCAAGTAATACGAATTAGTTGCGACTTGAAACCTGGGCACAGAAATATACTAAACACAAGACTTAACAATGGAGTTTTAAGCGATAAGAGAAAAATATCGCCAACTGATAGATCATGATGTAAATGAGTCAAATATCAAACTACCATGCAGAAATAACCTATTTACACAAGTCTATAACAGTAACTCAGACTTCTCGGTCATATATGTGTTTATTAAAAAACGAGACCAAATGTTAGAGTGGACTATCAATAACTGCCACACCGGCATAACTGCGGCCCGTCATCATGCTATTGGGCAGAAGCACCCAAGAGTCCGTTCGAGGATCGTACCGCTCCACAGATCCCAGATTTGAGGAGCCGTCATCACCACCAACCACAAATAAAAAACCATTGTAGGCGACAACACCAGCATTACGCCGACAAAGATGCATATTAGCCACAACAGACCAAGCGCCGGAGCATGGATTTAGCCGCTCAACACTGTTCCTAACAAGTGGCCCGTCGTGTCCGCCGACTGCGTAAAGTTGGCCATCCAGGGTGCCGACGCCAGCGCCGCTGCGGCGGCAGGTCATGTCAGCCACTGGGTGCCAGGCGTCTTGAGCCGGATCATAGCGCTCTACACTGGCTAGACACTGTCGACTCTGTCCATCGTAGCCTCCGACAGCGTAGAGACAGCCGGCAAGGATACCTACACCGACTGAGCTGCGCCGTGTGGACATGGGAGCGATGAGGCTCCATTTATTACCGGCTGGGTTGTAGACTTCAGCCGTGTTAAGGCCACTTGAGCCATCAAAGCCGCCGACGGCATACACAAGACCATCAAGCGATGCTACGCCGAGAGTGGACCGGCGAGCTTCCATGTTAGCCACAGTGGCCCATTCATCCCGGACTGGATCATAAACTTCACAGGTGCGCACACGCAGAGAACCGTTGAAGCCACCGACGGCATAGACTAGACCGCCAACTAACGCTACGCCACAGCGGCAACGACGGGAAGGCATCTCGGAGACCGGATACCAGCGCTCCTCCTTAAAGCTGAAGCACTCTACCGTACGAATTGCCTTCGGTGCCTGGCCACCTATTACAATCAGGATCTTGGGTAGGCCAACAGGGTTGCGCGGCCGGGTTCGTTCGCTACGATACTTAGCCTTCTGGTCGGGCTTAAGTAGGTGATAGCGCAGCGCCTCTATCAGAAAATCCTTGCACCGCAGGCTTTCTTTGAGCAGTGCTTCCTCCTCGACTATGTGTAATAGGTATTCCTGTGGAAGATGAGCGAACCGCACATGGGATAGAAGCGAGTCAGCGTGGTGTTGCCTGCCTGAGAGGTCGTGCTTGATCCACCTGAACACGGCTTCAATC
The DNA here is from genome assembly GCA_002269645.1 of Macrostomum lignano. Taxonomy (NCBI): domain Eukaryota; kingdom Metazoa; phylum Platyhelminthes; family Macrostomidae; genus Macrostomum; species Macrostomum lignano. The sequence continues at coordinate 36,712 of NIVC01003424.1, read as the reverse complement.
ACTTCGACCTGTGTGTTTGATAAAAATGAGATGCAGTGATTAAAAATAAAACTTCTCAATGTTCGACATTTTAAATTTTTTTTAAAAAAAAGTAACCCAAAAAGGATCCAGTACAGACATACAAGTGAAAATGTAATACAATGTCTCAACAAATGATTAAGACATTATATTAGCAACTCACAGCAACTCACCAGATGAAGTATGATGTCATACGAGCTACGATTATGAAAACGTGGAACAAATTATTTTAGATCAAATTAACTACAGAACTTCAGCCGTTTAGTGTCTCGCTTTAAATGCAATCAGTAGGTGAGAACGCACTAACGCAATCGAACAGCAATAGAAAAACAAAGCCAACATGGAATCTGTTGCTTCACATGCGACTGAAGTCAATAATGCACCGATTCAAACATCTACCAAGCCCTTTCATCGGCTCGCCCATTGTCCTTTGAAGACAAAGAAACTATAACGTAGTCTTACAACTGTATAAACCTAAGGAGGGAATCGGATTCCGAGGTCTAGATAAGCTTTACTCAACAACATTAAAAAGTCGCCACCTTTGAGAATGCAGTCAATTCTAGCTCAGTATTGACTTTTGAGTGACGCAACTTGCGCCACGTGACGCAGAGTTGGGCTGGGTGAGGCTGAAGATTGGATGGATTGAAGCTTCCGCCCGGTTTTCATAGTTTTTAGAGCATTTTTTTATATTAGTGGTTGGCCAGGTGATACGCTGGTCGAAAGACACTGCATGCTCACTAGGGCAAAGGGTGGCGACTTTTCAATGTTGCTGAGTAAACTTCAAAAGCCCTGATCGTGCTCTCAAAGTTGTCTCCATGCCAAAGCAAGATCTCTTCACCTTTCTAAAGCAGCGGAGGACTACTGGCACAACACAGAATGCTCCTGTCATCAGCATAATTTTCAAGACGTCCACTCCATTCAGCAGACGCGCACACTGAATTCCTGTAAGAACTGGCGGCTCGCCACACGAGCCTTTAAACTCCAAGGTATTTCACCCAAGCATCAGAATTCGTCTCGCAACTATGGAGTTCTTTGAACCGAGTTCTTTATTAAAAAGACTGCTTGTGACAAAACCAACAGGTGCAAACCCACTGAGCTGTCCGAAAGGTCCAGGGAGGCTCTCGCATAAAAAGGCTGCAGCAGACGCCTTGCAACACCCGAGTTCCTTAACTGCTTGTTTGTATTGCAATGCCTGCAATCTGATGTCACCGATAGATTTCTGAATGTTCACCCGAGTGGCGTTTGGGAATTCACTACGCGAGGTTTCGCACCAGACACGGGTGGGCAGCGTTGAAGCCCAAGGACTGCGTTCGCAATCTCTTCTTCTGCGGCAATGCAGAATGAAACTTCCTGCAGCTTCAGGAGGCTGAGAATCTGCTGTAGGCTCTATTACGACGTCACAGCTGGCACAGTGCAGACGAGTACGGAAACTAGCGGCGCCATCGTCAAAGCAAAATTGAAGTCACTTTTGAACACAGATACTAAAACACTAGGTGAGTGTTGTCGAATACAATTTTGTTTGATTTCTGAATATAGGATTCAGTACTTGGTTTTTAGTGCTTAAATGTCTTAGTCACGATTGCCATAGAAATTAAGGTAAAAAAACCAAGTATTGAGTAGTATTGTAATCACGATATATATATGTTTATCGTGCATTAAATGACTCCAGCCAATACGCGATCACGAGCTATTTAAGCACGCTTTTAGCGTTTAATGCACACTTTTAGCGTTTAATGCACGCTTTTACACATTTAAATCGTGTTACAATGTACGAGCCGTACTTCTATCAAAAATATAAAGCTGTCTGAAATTTCTGTAACGTTTTACGTTTTTGGACCAAATTGAAAAATACGTTAAGCAAAAAAGATAGGCTACCAGAGAAGAAAGAAAGTCAATGAGCAAGTGTGGAGCGATCAGCTTAGTTAGTATTACAAGGAAATATTTGAGCTAATTTCCAACTACCTTCAAATCATATTAGAAAAAATGATGTACCCGCAATTGGCTATTTCCAATCCTTTTTAAACAACAGCCTAACAGCATTTTTAAGACACTGAACGCTCGCATTCGGAAAACTGACATTTTCCGCAGTACGTTCAAGTTCGAAATGATACAGATGAATCTTGCCTATACAAACCTCGGCAGAACACGTGAGCCGGTCAGAACAGACCAGCTGTCGCACCTGGTCATACGAAAGCTGAAGGAACTCTTCCACATGTTGCATAACCTTGCTAAAGTACTCCTCAGCATATTGTCTAGCCGCATTGTACAGCTCGGTGCAAGAGTGCATATCGGCAAAGCGCAGAATGCCTAGGCAGTTGGATGGGTGTAGCTGGCCCTGTAGAAAATCACAACACGCTTCTCGAACTTCAGCCAATTGTAACAAATTTGCTGCTGGGAGCAACGCCTGGACATTGTCCTCGGTAACGTGTATCTCAGTGGTATAAATAAAGTCAACAAGTGCGGATAAAACTCGGCTATCGATTTGGTGCATGCGCACCCGAGCCTGGCGTGATTCACTGAGCTCACTGGTAAACATGGCGCGAAAGTATGGCGAGCAAGAGGCCAGTATCACCCTGCGGAAGCAATTGGGGTTATATAAATGTACAACCTGCATACTTGCAGCGCAATCGATCCGGCAACGTTTGACTATGCTTATCAAATTTTTATAGGATGTGCGAGACTAAAAGACGACCTGACATTGAAAGAAAAAATTGTAGTGTACACTTGCTTACCTATGTGCAGGAATTTCTTCTGTGCCTGCCTCCAGCACAACATCGCACAGCAGTTGACCTTCTAAACGCATTTGATTGATGTTACAGAATGCCTTCTGCGTGTGACTTTGCACAGATCGAAAGGGAGCGCTGCACAATAAAAAATCCTGCTCGGCTTCTGGTTCCATCAGATTGGATTCCCGACAAAAAGTCAGACTGACGGCACCAGCATCGGACTCCGCCTCAGCGCCTGCACCGCCGATGGCCGCACTGGCTACTGCAGCTGCTCCTTCCACTGCTTCACTAACTGCCTCCGCCTGCAAATGCAGCAGGTTGGATAAATTATGATTAGATGCTCTTTGCGACTTTCATTCACCTGTTGTCTATTGTACTCGTCACATATTCCCATTTTTCTAATGTGCTCTTTAAAATCCCTAAATTATACATTTGGTTTTGCTGAAATTATTTTTCATTTCATCTTCCAATCAAATACAATTGTCAATTTCGCCATTAAGTCATGGAATTTCGAATTTTTTTAAAGCGTATATTTGAATCCCTTTATGGATGTACTATGGAAGTGTATTGCTTTTTCTGTTGCTTAGGCCAAGTAGAATTCCATTGTTGTTCCTTACTTTACGTCACTTTACAACTACACTATATAATTGTAAGGAAATTTGAAGCAAGGACAACTAAAGCAACGAATATGCAGGACGCGACACTCACGTTTTATGGAAAAAGTAACATCATAATTTTCTGAACGAGAAGCTTTATGAATATCAAACGAGCTATAAGAAAGGCACAACATCAAAAGATGAACATTGGGTCTGCCTCCTATCGAAAGCAATAAAAATTTCTGTGCTGAAAAATAGATAACTTCCTATCTCCGTAGTGTATTTTGTAGTGTATTAGTAGATTTTGAGTGTTGCGTCCTACTTTAGTAGTCCTTGATATGAAGCTTGGGGTTTGTCGGTGCCTACTTTAAGTATACTTTAAGTATAAATAATTAAAGCAGCGTTTATTTCGATCTTATTGTTCTTTTTATTTTCTAATTGGGTCATTATCTTAAGAAAGAACATATGTATACAATTTCCGCTGAATATGCTCGTATACAAGTAGTACGAATGCGAATCTTCCTAGTCGTGAAAGATTATCAAATTTAGCATGTAATAACAGTTGCTAGATTGAGAATTGTTATTAGATCCATAAAATAAATGCCCGTGTTACTAAACATTTTTATGGAGGACATTAAAATTGAAATTACTAAATGAAATGACGTTAGGAATACAATTGAATCAAATTGTAGCATGAATAACTATTAGGCAACTTGCATATAATTTTTTGCGAAATACGGCTTGTTTTATGCAGAAAGCCTCAGTCTGATGGCCCGTCACCATCGCCACTGCATCCTTTATTGACTTTGTCAAGCCGCAAACGCTCGACATAGCGCCGAAAGGACTCTAATTCACTCTGCTCGTTGGTTCCTTCACAGGACGAGGCGCTTGCCTTGTTGCCATCGTCATCGCTGTCTTCAGAATAGGATGCCGGCCGAGCTCCAATAAACATGTCTGACTTCTGTCGCGCAGATGTCAAATCACTCGTAGTCGTAGCGTTGCTGGCTTGAGAGACACTTGAAGACTTTGAGGCAGTGGCTGCCGCATCCGTGCGCAGCTTTTCATACATAGGCACATAGTCGGTGTAATACTCGCTTACAGCATCTCGCACCCGGCTAAGGAAAAGCGGCATACCATCACCAGTGGCAGCGCTAACGCCAGCACAATGCAGTCCAGCATAGAAGCTGTCCAGAACTAGGCTCATTGACCGGGTCAGGTTACTCAAATAGCTTCGCTCCTGGTGCAGGGCTTCCTGAAGAATTGAAGCGGTAGAATTGTAGGCAAAATAAGTTCGGAAAGACATGTATAAGAATTGTTTTAAACGTGACTGTCACACCTTCACGTAGTGATTTTGCCTTCATAAAATTATTGCACAGATATTGGTAATTGGTAACCAATAAACGGTTATGGGGGGGGGGCAATGCTCCCACGTTTTGATTTGGGGCCATTTCCCAATCTTTGGCAAAAAATCTAACATATTTAGTAATACCGACTCAAATCCAACTGTGGAAGCCCTCAGTTTTACGTCTGTCTAATTTTATTTGTCACTAAATATTAATGGAAATCTGTTCCATGTGTTTAGAGGGATCTGTCTGATTCTGAGATGGAACTGTTTATCAGGCTGCAGGAGGGTGTTTGATGAACTTTAAATTTTGTCCGTATCATGGGTAGAAAACTATTATGACGAAGCTGTTTTTAGATTTTGATCTAAAATCCGCTGTGTAACCCGATCCTTGAGGTTCAATTCTGACGAGTCCATGTTCAAATTTTACCTTCCCTCTCCGTCTAGTTCAGTCTTGTTATTCTCTTTACCTCTCTCTCGTTGCCTTCTTCTGATTGGCTCTTCAATCTCGTCTCTTCCTTCATTCGCGAACTCCCCTCCTTTTCTTCCGAATCCAGGTAATTGAAGGTAATTCCAGCTAGTTATAAGTATATACCCAACAACAGTCAAAAGTTCCACTCTCTCTATTTTTCTTTCTATCTCTCTAACTACGCGTGATTTGTACAGGTGGAACTTTCGACTGTTGCTGAGTTCACTCACTTTTGACCCTTGCCTTACTGTTTTTTTATTCCAATTAATCGATTCTAATTCAAGTATACCAAATAATTCAATACTCTATCCTATTTTCCTCCGCCAACTGAGGCTAAAATAATATGTTTATTTTAATGCATTCATTTATAAAAGAATAAAGTAAAAGTCAGAGAGGGGGGATTCCGAGGGTAATTTACTTGGTCATTCTGAGAGTAACTGATACCATTCCCGGAGGGAGCCCTGTTACTGTTTAACATTCTGAGAGTAACTGATGCCATTCCCGGAAGGAACCCTGTTACTGTTTCAACATTCTGAGAGTAACTGATGCCATTCCCCGAATGATCCCTGTTACTGTTTTATCATGCGGATACCATTCCTTCAAGGGACCCTGCTAATGCTAATGAAGGGGATATGTTTTATTGTAACGGCTTCCAAAGTGGCGTTACAATATTGCTACGAGTAGTACACAGACTTTCTTCAGTCGAACTCGAAACTAAATCACTTAATCACTTAATGCTATACTTAAAACCACAGCAACTTAGTTTTGAAAAAATACGACTTGCTTCAAAAAGGAAAAAGCGCAAAGAAACAAATTACTACGAGTGAACGAAATACATACGGGAAATAAATAGAACGTCAGTTAATAAAAAAGTACAAAGGCTGCTAAAATACCTGGAAGGCTTCGAAATTGGTCATCCACTCCATGGCAAAGTCAGCAGATATAATGTCTGTCTTGTTGAGCGCAACGACAAACGGCAGGCGTGTCTTGTATAGAATGCTGCAGGCGTATAGCATATTTGACATAAACGTAACTGGTGAGTGGCTGCGTGGTGTGTCCATCACGTAGACGAGAACAGTAGGAAGCTGTGCAGCCAGTGCCTCAGTAATGATTGAGCCAGAGGCTGACCAGGTAAAAGCTTCAATCTGACCAGGTGTGTCAACTATTACAAACTCTATACTCGATCGGCGCGAGTTAATCAAATTAATTACTTGATCAAACTTAGTAGCGAATAGGTTTAGACAGGTCAGAATTGCACCGTTAGGACCGAGACGGTACTGAGCCATGACTTCCTTGTAGTTTACTGTGTCACGTATATCAATTCCTACCTGTAGATGCAGTGAAAAATAACAGGTTGATAACTAGCTTTGTATCAAGACATTTAGTATATGGATTTGTTTTGAAAACAGTAAGATCGGTAAAAACTGGTCTGGTTTCCTATTTGGCTTTGTTGATCGCTGATTGGCTGCGTCGCTTGCGTTCTCTTCATCTCTTTTTTCTTGGCATATCAGCGTTTCTCCTGAACCTTGTCGTCTCAGCACTCCACTTCAAGCCTCGGTGGCCCACTTACCCCTTAAGCTTACCATCTCAGCATCAGCGTCTACTCTTTAATTCTTGATATCCCAGCACTTACCCTTTAATTCTACGGAATTTCCCATTTAATTAAGCTTCACATATTAGCACTCCCATTACAGTTAGCAATGAAAATGAAGCACAATGGTATTAAAATACAATATAAGAATTATTGCGTGGCGCTGATGTCTGGTATGTTCTTTTGGAAAAAATTCTCGGCTCTTTGTCTGGCCTAATGTTTGGTTTAAGCTCCGCTAACATTTGAATTATTCCTTGGTTTTGTCAAAATTATGGCTGATATCAGGACCAAAGTATGACCTTAGTTTTGGCTACTATCTGGGTTAATGTCGGTTCTAAAAATTATTCAGCTTAATCCCACGCTGACGAGATTTATAACGAGAAAAGTTTTTTACCAAACGTGAAAATTTGTGGTACGAATTCAAGAATCGGTAGAGCTTTTTTAATAAAATCCGAGACACACAAAAACATAACATCGCTAAATTTAGGTGTTGTGATAAGTAAACAGAAGCAATATTAATCTATGCGGATAGATATTTACCTATGTATATAAGGATACATAAAAGCTATTATTAACCGAAAAAGCAATAAAATATTATATTAAATGGAGAGCCACCACACCACGTGCATGAATGAAACTGCTTAAGGGTACAAAATTTTTAGTAAATTCACGTGTCTCGTCCTGCTTAGCTGTTTCAATTCTGTGGAGCACTTCTTGCGCACAGCTGGTTTATAAAACTAAGTATCAGGGCAAGCAAATTGTTCGTGCTCGATACAGATCGGCAGTAGTAGTAGTAGTAGGAGTTGTGTTCACTCTGCCGCAGGAATTTCCGTGGAAAAGCCATGGGCCTAGTGTGTGAACATGGCGCCAATGTAAATACCATTGATGCACTCTGCCGCAGGAATTACCGTGTAAAAGCCATAGACCCGCATCAGACGGGCGTCTATGTGATTAAATGGGAGAACTCTGCCGCGGGGAAAGCCACGGAAATAGCGTGGGGCCTAATGAGATATATTACGAGCGTATATATATATATATATTACAGTATATATTATAAACAACAGCGGCTATATATTATACATAGCCGCTTTTGTTCTAATGCATGGCATGGAATTAATGCATGGTGAGTAGTTGCAATGGCGGTTTATTAAAGACATTAAAACTGGCGGAAATATAATCAGTTTCATTACTGTTGTTCAATAACGGTAAGAAAATAAATATAGTGTATGAATACATTAACTGTCTGATGAGTAAAGATATAGAAAATTTATGTTTTGCGTGGAAAACTCTACCGCAGGAAAGCCATGGAAATATCGTGGGGCTGGTTAGGGGACGTGTGATTTGTTTAAATGCGTGGGGACGTGATTTGTTTAAATGCGTGGGGAAGTGTGATTTGTTTAAATGCGTGGGGAAGTGTGATTTGTTTAAATGCGTGGGGCCGTGTGATTTGTTTAAATGCATGGACTTTGTCGTAAGCCAGATAAATTTATTGTAAAGACTACAGCACCATGGGGGCCCGGTGGATAAAAAATGCATACTGATATATTTACTGGAGGAAACTCATTATTGGCACTCACCCTGCTCCACTTTGGCTTTATGACAAAAGAAAATTTTTGAAGCATCTCATTTAAAGAAACAGACATTGATTGATCTCTGTGAAGGCTTCAAAGTCCAAGTGCAAGAGTACGAGGGTCATCGCTTTATGGCAATCCGATGTTTCTTCTCCTCTAAAAGCGGGCTCAGGGCAGGAATCCCTGGCTTTAACCTCAATGTTTAACCTCAATGGGAGAAGGTGAAGCAGCTGAAACGCTAGCTTGTGCACTCGGCATTGGGCAACCAATCAGCACATCACCGTCAAGCTTGGCTTTATCAAACTCGTTGTGATCAATAGCGGCACCATCTGGCTCAAGCGCCTGCCGGAAGACCGTACAGAGGATTATCTTAAGGTGTTCGATAGGCCTAACTTGCTGAATTTTTAATTTAAGCTTCATTACAATTCCCCCTGGACCCCCTCAGTCTCCGAATTAATCGACCTAATCTACAATAGACCTCCATGCCTCTATTGAAGTTTAGGTACGTAAAATAAATCCCTATGAAGATTCTCCCTACCCTAAAACCCCTCATTCCCCATGCCTTGGTGGTTGTTGGTTGTCAGCCACCCCCTCAGGTTCCCCCCTCGGGTTCGGAATTAATCTACCTAATCTTCAATAGACCCCCATGCCTCTATTGAAGTTTAGGTACATAAAATCTATCCTCATGACGATTCTCCCCAAACCCCCCCATTCCCCATGCCCTGTTGTTGGTAGTTGTTAGCCCCTCCCTTCACCCCCACCCCCGCCCCTCAGCCTCCAAATTTATCTACCTAATCTTCAATAGACCCCCATGCCTTTATTGAAGTTTAGGTACATAAAATCTATCCTCATGACGATTCTCCCCAAACCCCCCCCATTCCCCATGCCCTGTTGTTGGTAGTTGTTAGCCCCTCACTTCACCCCCACCCCCGCCCCTCAGCCTCCAAATTTATCTACCTAATCTTCTATAGACCTCCATGCCTCTATTGAAGTTTAGGTAGATAAAATCATTCCTCATGAAGATTCTCCACACCCTAAAACCCCCCATTTCCCATGCCCCGGTGGTTGACTTTAAGCTACAAAAATGAAGCTTAAATTTGAAATCAGCACCATTAAAAACCCCTGTAGAGACAAAATTATGATCCTATCAATATTGCAACTATTTTATCTACCTAAAGTTCAAGAAGTCCGTTTTTCTGGCTGCAAAAAATTACGAAAGTTCGCAAATAGGGTTGTCCGAGTGAGTGAAAAGGCTGTGAAAAGCTGGCTAACGATCAGACAATCTACACGTTGCATAAGCCGACAAAGAGAAATTATCCGAGGGTTCCAATCATAGTTCAAAGCATTGATGATCAATGGGAGCTGAATCTGAAGATGATTCCTTTTTCCAAGTATAATAATGGCTACAGGTATATTCTAAGATGCATTAATGTGCTGTCCAAGTGCGCATGGGCGAGGGCATTAAAGAGCAAGTCTTCTATAGAAGTGAAATCGGCACTTGAGAGCATATTAAGAAGTTCAAAGTACTCGTAGCAACCGCGCACTGTTCGCACTGATCAGGGAAAGACTACTTTTCGCCAATGCTGTATGGGAATTTACATTCGTAGCAGATTAGCCAGCGGGTAATGCTGCAGTGCAGCACGAGCAGTGCTCATACGATTTTAACCAACCGAGTCGACATAACTTGCAGGTTATGCAAACTTCATGCACACAGGATGGGCAGCGCGTACTGTTAATTTTTGTTTCTAACAGAATTCCAACAGATGAAGTTTAAACAAATCAGTCTTTAATTTAATGGGGTTAATCAGACAGTAGGAAATTTTCAGTCCTTATATCCAAATCACCAGGCAATTTTCCACATATGCACACGCATAGATACGAGCGTAGATCTATAGATATGGTAATAGAGTGTAAAGAGTGCACCAATGCATTTACATAGGCGCTATGTTCACACACTAGGCCCATGGCCTTTCCACGGAAATTATTGCGGCAGACTGCATACAACTCCTACTGCTACACTATCGGCGTATGCACAAGAGCTTTAGCATCTATACAGACAGTAGAAGCCAATGTTGGGACTGATATCTACATTTTTTGAACCAGTGGTTTCCTTGTTGCAAAATTGGAATCTGACAAGTTGGGATCTCTTCATACTATTTCTGAAGTAGAATTAAAAGGCCAACTCTGCACTGGATGTATTAAGCACAACGAACTCAGTGAACCTACCTGATACGGCACGTGTAGGACAGCTGGGTCAATATTTATAAGGTAGGTAGAAGACTTTTGTGATAAATGGGCATTCAGGCGCTGTACAAATGTAGTCTTTCCACTCCCAGCCATGCCTAATATTAGCAAGCAAACGGGACCGTGAGATGCAGGTTCCACTTCCGCTTGAGCTGAAGTCGACTCCGCCATTGTCACAGATGATCACGGATATCTTAAAGCATGAATAAATTGTCGTTTCTTTAGTTAGCCCATCTCATTTTCAACACCAATGTACGAGTAACAGGAGCTTTAATAAGTATCCAAAGAACCTACTCGATCAAGGTCTGCAACTATCGGTCAAATCGGACTTTGTTTCAAGTCACCACATTTAGCCTACAACTAGTGATTTTGTGCCTCCTCCGGGAGCCTGTGCGATGAAACAGCTCTCGAAAAGCACGATGGAAGAAACCCCTCTCAGCACATATCCTCGTCCCCTAATCACCCCGCCTCGATAATGACATACAGAACTCCCCTGATTGTCTTTTTAATGAGTTCAACTTTTAGAATTGGTTCTTGTTCTTCTCAACTACGTAATACGTGATTGAGATCCTATCGGTATATACTAAAATGTAGCTGGCATAATATATGAGCCTTGACTTGGCCACAATATTGCGAAACAGTTATTTGTAGCAGTGAGCAATGATAGAAAAGAATTAAAATTATTCTGTTTTCAAGAAAAAGGCAAGTGATAGCAAAAATAACGATTAGCAATATTTGCACTGGAAAGTGGCTCCTGAGTGGCAGATAGATAATGACGTCCAGAACACGAGAGGGCCAGGTTTATCATATATTTGTGTGCCAACTTAGCCAGGCGTGTTGTGGAATAACTTGGGGGTGTTCAGAGGGGGACTCCAGTGAGTCAGTGAGGGGAACAAACGGGGTGTGACGTAGTCAAGGGATTAGCAGACCCTGGTCAGGCTGCAGAGGGATCCACAGCCCCGGCCATGACACAAAAATTCTTTGCTAGAACGCGAAATGCTATATCAAACAAAATTTCAATTTCAACTCTATTCGATGCTAGAATAGCTAGCTACCTACGATGCAAATCAATAGTCTAGTTTATTTTCTTCTCCTTACTCGTAGAAACTGTCGATACGTTTGTTGCAAACAAGGAAATAAAAAAACACGATGCTTAGCAAACAGTGCGAGGATCGTAAAGAAACTTCAGTTTATTTTAGGTCGCTAATTAGTTGAGAAAGTTCAGCTTGAGCAATTTGCTCAAGTATCTGAAGAGAATAAGCTGAATATTATTTTTAATATTATTTAGTTTAACACGGACTATAGTAGATGTCAACTTAGAAGCTGAGGGCTGTTAAATAATAGCACAAATTTCTAAAGACCAATACAAATATACTTAGTGAAGCTTCTGGCAGTTTATGAATAAACTGAATTTTTGAAATAGCAGCATATTGCTAAGAATGTTTTACAAGTATTTTGGGTAAGTTCAAAACGGTTGCTGTAACTAAGAATAAAAAAAAACAATTGCAAATAAGAGCCTGTTGACTGTAAATTATGCTATTGTAGATAGCGGAGTAGACTGTAGAGTCAATAGTGTACATTCCTAAAGGTTGTAATTTTTCAGTTGTCTAAATTATTTTGGCGGTCATTATTAGAACTCTGATGGCTAAATGTATATCATTGCCTCTGCTGCTAACGCATTTACAGCGATCAGAAACAGGACTCTTATTAACTCATATCAAATAGATAAGACTGGATTAGGACGCTACTACAGGTTTAAGGCTTTTTAATACCACACTGCTGCGATGATTATCTATCATTTACAGTAACAACAATGACATGCCTTTCATTGCGTATAACAGAGCCCTAATAATTAGCCAGGTTAAAGAAAAGGGGAGTGCAATTACCAAATTTTAAGTTACATGACAAAAGACCGACGTTACCGGAGTTCAAAAAGGTAGGTGCATTTTTTGAACAAAATTAAGAGCCTGCATGGGTTGCAATAATAAAGCAGTTACGCAGGAATTTATGACGTCAGATATATAGACCCTCCGGCGTGCCCTCGTTTTTCCTGTAGAGCACATTATCTTTAGCCTTCTTAAAGTCCTCATTAGTAACTTTCATACGACGCTCACGCAAAGCCAGCAGACCGGCCTCTGTACAGATGGCCTTAATATCTGCACCAGAGAGCTCTTCCTTCGACATAATGTACTCTTCCAGGTTCACATCATCAGCCAGAGTCATCTTAGACGTGTGTATGTTCACAATGCGACGCTTTGTCTTTTCATCAGGCAGAGGAAATTCGATTTTACGATCGATGCGGCCAGGTCGGATTAGAGCAGGATCCAGGCTATCAATGCGGTTGGTAGCCATAATCACCTTGACATCGCCACGTGAGTCGAAGCCATCAAGCTGATTCAGTAACTCTAGCATGGTGCGCTGGATCTCACGCTCGCCACCAGAGTTCGACTCATAACGCTTGGTACCGACAGCATCAATTTCGTCAATGAACACGATGGATGGCGCATGCTCTTCAGCGACGCGAAATATTTCACGAACGAGCTTAGGCCCATCGCCAAGGTATTTTTGGATGAGTTCAGACCCGACAACACGCAGGAATGTAGCAGAAGTTGCTGACGCCACTGCTTTGGCTAGCAGTGTCTTCCCAGTGCCGGGAGCCCCATACAAAATCACACCTTTGGGTGGCTTTATGCCCATTTCCTCATAAAGCTCTGGATGGGTCAGTGGAAGCTCGACAGACTCTTTGATCTCCTGAATCTGGGTGTCCAGACCCCCTATATCCGCGTAGGTCTCTTTAGGCGCCTTGTCCAATTTCATCATTGACACCATAGGGTCAGCATCATCGGCTAAAACACCAACAACGGAGTGCATTTTGTGGTTGAGCAATACGGAGCAGCCCGGCTCCAGCAGGTCTTTGTCGACAAAGCTTAGGACACTCACGTAGTGCTCCGAACCGACAGATGTGCTTACAATGGCGTGATTATCGTCAATGATTTCTTCAAGTGATCCAACCGACATTGGTGATCCCCGAAGATCATCGATTTTAGACCGTTCTTCTTCATTTTTTTCTTCATCGGTTTTGAGGCGTTCCTGGTTCTTAATGAACTCTTCCTCCATCAGTAAATAGTCCTTGATGCGCTCGAGCTTAAGCAGTCGCAGCTTGCAGCGCGTGTGCGGCGTTACAGTCGGAAGGCGATCGGCAGAATCCGGGCCGCGCGATTTCTTCTTCTTGCCGATTCTGGTTGGTACGGGAGGCTCATATTTCCGCTTCTTCTCCTTGTCCTTTTCGCCACCCTGGCCTTGTTGTGACTGTCGTTGCCCCATGCAAAAGGTTAGAAAATATGAAAACGGAGTTGTATGAACTTTGGTAATTACACAAATCAAAAACCCATAGGATAAATAACCCAAGAGTTCACCAGTGTCCTAGTTCCCTAGTTTCATAAAAAAAAATTCTGCCAGCAGTATGTTTAAAGAAAATATTTAATAATCTACAAAACAGAATGTTTATTAGAGCAATATAACTCTTTCTGTAAATAGCATTATCTTAACTACACAGTTATTTCTACAAAAAGTCAAATAGCAAAATTGAAAAGCATAAGCATTTTTAAACTAAATTCTCAAATATTTAAATAAATAGCCTGGAAATCGCTTTGAATTTAATATTTAAATAAACCGAGGTCCACCAACAGGGCGGACTTTGTCTGCTCTCAGGCTCTGTGGCGTGCCATCTAATGCGCACCCTGCTTTGTGACTTTGCTTGCAGGGCTGTGTAATTTGTTGTTGTTAAATAAAAAACCAATGCAACTATAAATATGAAAACATGAAAAAACAAGACACTTAAGAAACAAGTATATGTAAAAGTATTTTATATAGGAGTAACAAGTTCTGCACTATTTTTATGATATGATTTTGATATAAACCATTTTATGGTACACAAGACTAATGCTTGTGAAAATGAACTGAGCATATATTTGATACCAATGATACAAATGATAAGTCCTATTATCATAATAATTGTTGATTTCTTGGTTTGTTCTTTCCTAATATGCTTAGTTCTTGTCTTGGCCTAGCAATATTTTTAGCTGATACTAGCAATCAGCACCCCTATTGAGGAGTCAACAAAGAATAGAATACAATTTTTTGAATAAAATACATTCAGCTACTTCTTACATTAACATCAGCAATTCCCCTTGTCTTGTAAGGCTTGACATACAACAAGCCTTAACATTTCAGTTATTCCCCTAATGAACTTTGACATCTCAGCAATGCTTCCCATAAGCTTTGAAGTCTCAACAAATCTCCTATTACCATTGAAATCTTATCAATTTCCACTAACCCTAATCCTAACATTAAAGCCTTGACAGCTTAGCAATTCTTGCCCTGTAGGGTGGGATGCATGATTAAGTGTGCCTGACATAAGCGTGTATTTTTAACTGCTCTTAGTGACACAAGCGTGCACTGGCACAAGTGCACATCTTAAATGCATGAGTCTGGCACAAGTGCACATTCTAGATGCATCAATCTGAATGCTGCAGCTTGAAGCTAGATTAATAAGACACAGGCACATTCAGCTCTCCCACCAAGTCAGTGCAGTTCTTGCTGGGTGGATGGGTAAGGTGGCTAGATGGGTGGGGTAGAGCCACAATCTTAGCCAATGAGGCTAGCTTAAAATATTAGGTTATATAATGCTAGGTAAGAAGTCAATCCAATCAATGTAATGCAAACTACATGTACATTGAAGATGCACAACTGAGGGAAAGTGTGTGTGGCTTAAAAGCCAGATACTCATCTGATGGCACCAATCTAAATAGTTCAAGAATGGAGCCAGTTGAGAAAAACAGAAGATGCTTGTGCCTGTATTGGTATCAAGGCTTCTTGTATTATAAGGACAATGACTGCAACAGAGTGCAAGGCTACTGATGCACATAGAAAACCTACCCAAACTGCACTACTATCCAATAGGATAGACAAATTTGTATAGATATCTGCATGCAAAACCACAAAGTGGAGCCTTGACAGTTGCTGCAACTCAAATTGCGACTTAAGAGGCAGGCTAAGGTGAGCAGCGCCAGTCTGAGGGAGGTATTTGATGCAAAGTGCACAGCTACTTCCGTGGCAACTGGGATCAGCTTTATGGAAGTTTAAAGCACAATGTATTGACAGTGTCGCAGAATCATTCTGCTATTACTTGAGCTGCAACCAGTGCTGGACCATCAGCTGTAGCCAGTGCTGGACCATCAGCTGTAGCCAGTGCTGGACCATCAGCTGTAGCCAGTGCTGGACCATCAGCTGCAGCCAGTGCTAGACTAAACAGACCACCAAATCCCAGCCTCAGACTTGCATAACATAATATGTGGTTCTATTCTTAGCTATTGAACATTTAATCATTTTAAATTGGAACATTTTACCATTTCTAATAGCAACATTTTAACATTTTGAATCTGAAAATTTTAGCTTTTTTAAGTCTAAACATTACAACTTTGTGAAAAAAATATAGGTAAAATAAAGTTTCTTGACTTTGTATTGGACCATCAGCTTTGTGACTTTGTGCTAGATAGTTTGTACTTATGTGATGCAAGCTTATTTAGCCTTTCACTATAGGCCTTAACATTTCAATAATTCCTCACAAGTCACAACAATATAGCAATTCTCTCCAAGCTTTGATTACATAGCAATTCCCAGATGAATTTTCTATGTTCAAAATGATGCCTCTTTTATGTCTGGCATCACACTTTGGCATGATGCTTCTTTTAGATTTTATGACTCTTCTTTTTGACTTGGCACTTCTTTTAATGTTTTAAATAACACTTTTTTATGTCTACTAATGACCTTTTTATTAGCATTGGGAAGCAATTAAAGAATGTAATCATTTTTTGAATAAACTATATAATACCTTAGCTTTTATATCTTAACAATTCTTCCCATGAGCCTTGACCTCTAAGCAATTCTCCTTATAAGCCTTGCTATTTCAGCAATTCCCCCTACAAGCCTTGACATTATAGCCATTCCCCTATGCCCTATTTAGCAATTCTCTAAGACTATATGACACCTTTTTTATAAGCTCATATTATGCTTTAAATTATTCTTCTATTTTTCCAACTTGTTTTATATGATTTATTATTTTTATGTTTTATATGATTTTTATTTTAAGTTTTATATCAGTGGTTTTCAACCTATGGGTCACAACCCCTAGTGGGGTTGCGTGACCATTTTCTGGGGGTCGCAGCACTAAAAATGTGTGAGTATGTCATATTTAATGATGCATTATATTGATTATAAAAGGGGTTGTAAACATTAAAAACTGATATAACTGAATAAATTTGGGTCACCTGAAAAAAGATTGAGAACTGCTATTTTATATGATATTGTTTTATATTATACATGACATTTTTGTTTTATATGATGCTTCTTTCATGTTTAACATAACATTTCTTTTATTTCTTATTTAACATTTCTTTAATGTTTTATATGAAGCTTTATTCATTTCCATTCATTTTTATTTATGCTTTGTCTTGGTCTATATAATGCTTTTTTATATTTTACAAACTGTTGAAACCCATGGATTTTGAACCTGCTGAATTTGAATCCTTGGAACTGTTTTTGCATGCATTTTAAAATCTAAAGTCATACTCAAATAAATGATAGTTAATAGTTAAGATAGAGATAAGCATTGTTCTTGTTAGCTAGGGTACCACATGGGATAATAGATAACTCTACTTTTTTTCTTTCTATATTTTTTTATCTTATATATCATCTCATCTTCTTTCTTCTCTACTCTGCTTTCTCATCTCTTCTTTCTTCTATCTACTCTTCTTTTCTCTGTCCTTTATTATTTGTTCTCTGCTCTTATCTTTTGTGTTTCATTTTTTTCTCTTGACTTTATTCTTTTATCTTTCTTAGCTCCTTTCTTTTTGCTTTTTTATCTTTTATCTTTATCTTTTTTGTCTTTATTCTTTTCTTTTTTTTCTCTCCATTTCACTATTTTTTCCTCTTTTCTCTCTATTCTCTTTTCTCTCTCTGTCTTCCTTTTTTCTCTCTCTCTGTCTTCCCTTTTTTCTCTCCTCCTTTTCCTTTTGCCTCTCCTTTATTCTCTTTATTTTCTTTCTTGTCTCCTCTATTATTTTATATATTATTTACGGACATATTGGCAATGGTGAGGACAAACTTCTATAAGACTAACTAGCCGCTAAGCAACCAACAATCTGTTAGCCTTGTCTTATTAGATGCTAGCAAGCTTTCCTTCTAATGTAATTGCATTGGCCTAGATAGGCAGTTGGCTGCTAATGCATTTGCTATTATCCTAAAGACAGTAGGCAACTTTCCAAAAAACTAAGCAGGCTAAGATTGGCTTCCTAAATAGAGGGTGATGAACCTGTTTTGCCACATCTTGAAACTATATAAACAGAGGCTGTTGGAATATGGCCAGTCTTGTGGTGGTCCCTTAGTGCACCCTAGCAGAGTCATTGGCTTCTATCTTAGCAATTTTGGCTACCAGCTTGTAGTCTTAGCAATTCAGGGCTTCAAATATCAACTGGTTATAAATGACAGGCTGCCTGTCCCCTACCACCTAACAACCAACATTGATCTGAAGCACCTTAGGCCCAAGACTCAAGTAATGTTATAAGAGCTGGACAATATCAAAGACAAAGTTAAAGACTACAGGAACATTCCAAATGTCAACAAGGTAGAGGCAAAGGCTCTGCAGGACCTATGGGTAGACAAGTCTATCATCATCAAGCCAGCCAATAAGGACAGCCAGCTGGTCATTTTGGTTTAGAACACCATTACTATCTATGAATGTCTATATCAGCTAGAAAACCTACTATTTTAACCTGCCTCTGAGCATACTAATTAGCCAATTCATAGCCCAGATGATCCATGGCATCTTCAGTCTGAAGAACAAGTTCTGCACATAGAACTTCTATATCTTATTTAAGATCCATAAGCTTGTCAAGTTTTTGTTGCTTAGCAACATTTCTCTGGACTGGCCTACTGTGTCTAATGAAGACAATGAGTCTTACACTAGCAACTGCTTCATCAATAGCTTCTTGTAGCCAATTGTCATCAAACTGCCTAGTTTCATTAGGGACACAAACCATTTCTAGGCTGCTATTGTGGGATTGACTGTCTGGCCTCTAAGTAGACCCTCCTGTTTACCATAGACATTGCCAGGCTATATACCAATATCTTAACAAAGGCTAGTCTCAAGTACATATGGAGGGAATTCAGGGAGTACCTAGATAGTTGTTATCTGGATGCCAGCCTGTTTAGCCTATTTAAGCTAAACCTGGAATGCAAAAACTTAAAGTTTGATAATAAATACTTCCTGCAATTGAAAGGCATTGTCATAGGGAAGTCATTTGTCCCCAGCTATAGCAATATCTACATGGGCTATTAGGAGCAAAGAGGCCTAGATATTAGCCTATAAAAGCCCAGCCTATGGCTTTGCTATATTGACAATATCTTTGGTATGTGGCACAGCACAAAGGCAGAGCTGGTTTAGTTCTATTAATACCTAGATACCCTTGACCCAAATAGCTTGTATCTGGCTTCAACTGAGCTACAGCAGCATAGAAATCAATTTCCTAGATATCACTATTCTCTAAAACAGCAATAGAGATTGCAAGAGCCTAGTAACCAAGGTATACTTCAAGCTTACTGACATCCAAGCCTTTATCTATTGCGGCTCCTTCTATTCTAAACAAACTTTCTGAGGCATGTTCAAGTCTCAGCTCCTTAGGTATGCCTAGCTATGTTCCCAGATGGCCAACTTTGACTAGCATGTACTAGGCCAATGCCAAATCTGGTGTAACACCAAGGCTATGGCTGGCATTTTCTCTGCACTATTAAGTACAATATGTTGACTGAGCTGGGCTTCTACGAGTATACCTAACAAGATAGTAGGAGTTTGGCTTCTTGCTATGCAACTGCAAATGGCTTGGCTCTGCAAATGTTGCCAGACATGCCTAATTCAATACTATCTATCCTGGCTTGATAGCCACCACTGTCCAAATACTCATCAGCCAAAGAATTGACTATAATGCCACAAACATTGGTGTGACCACATAATCTATATTAGCAAGACTGCCAACAATATGTGCAATCATATGTTAGCACACAATGATGATATTTGGCATGCCTGTAACACTCCAGTGGTATAACACTCAACTTTATCAGTGGTGGCCACAGTCTAGTAGACTTTGCTTTTATTGGCATCAAGACATATAAAGGTATAGAACCCAGAGCTAATAAATAGCATTGTTAGTGTCAAGAAGCCAAGCTTATTGAGGTCCTGAGGACTTGAATTCCACATAATACTAATGAACTTGCCAGCATACTACACAACCTAGCCATCTTGCTAATCTTGCCACACTATACAACCTCCAATGCCTTGGCTGCCAAGGTAAAGGAGAGTATGACATGGTACTGCAAGACCCCAGTCCTTCCTACTTATACCAAGGAGATGAGCCTTCATATTCTGCTTTGCCACAGCTAGCTTAAACCTGCTATTTCAAGCTAATTTTTTTGCCATTATACATAGCACCTTTTCATTTTTATGTATTTTTCTATTGCTTATAGCTATTGGTCAACTTTTGACACTGGGTATAGTGCAGTATACTTGAAAAAAATTTATTAAATTTATTTACAATTATTTAACTTATTTTTTTATTTCTAATATTGTTCCACATTTAATTTACATTATATACGAGGGGTGTTGCAAAAGTTTCTGGACTAATGCTCTTCATGGTGATATTTGTGTTTGATTTGGCTGAAAATTGATGTCTATGGTATTCAGCCATAGAAAAAAACTTTTCCTAAATTTTTTTGCAGCTTAGTTAATCACAGCATACATCAGGGCCAAAATAAGTTGCAACCCTTTGAAGCTATTGAAAGGAATTTTCACAAACCAAAAGTGAGCATGGAGAGTGTTGTTGGTATCCACTACTTATTTGTGTGCCGCATTCTGCAACGCCAAGGCTACTCCAAGATTTGTGCAAAGTGGGTGCCACGTGAACTGATGGAAGAGCACAAGAAAGCACATGTGCATTACTCGCTAGAGAACTGGGTGTTGTGGAACGAACTGGGTGACAGCAAGTTCAAAGAGCTGCTCATCACAATGGATGAAACACTGCTGCCCATGTTTCAACCGCAGACAAAACAGCAGACTATGCATTGGGGCCCAAAAGTAAGCCACCTGCACCAAAAGGCCATGAAGTTGGCATGGATGCAGAGTGTCATGTGCACTGTGTGGTTTGATGCTCGTGGTATGCTGATGGTTGACCACCTGCCCCAAGGTCAGACCATCAATGCTGACTATGTCATCAATCAGCTCCACCGCCTGTGTGATGCCATTCTGATTAAGTGTCGCATTATGCGCCAGAAGCCCTTCATTCTCTGGGACAATGCGCGTCCTCATGCTGCCGCTCGCACGCAAGCCAAGGCGGGAGAGCTAGGCTTCCAACTGCTGAACCACCCAGCCTACAGTCCCGATCTTGCCATTGCCAATTTTCACCTCTTTGGCCCAATGAAGATGCCAATACATGGCGAGATCTTCACAATGCACGAGGAGGTCATTGAAGCAGCCAACAAGTCTCTGCGTTGGTTTGATGCCAGCTTCTGGGAGTTTGGCTTTGACAAGCTGATTGAGCGCTACCAAAAATGCATCTCCGTAAATGGCGAATACGTGGAGCGAGCCAGCAATCAATCTGTGGATGCATCCGGCGATAGAAGCGACAGTGACAATGATTGGTAGCTGTAACTCGGAAATTGTATTTCATGACTATAAACAATCTAGTGTACAATTGCTTATTACAATTAACCATTAACTCCAAACTTTCTGAAACTTTATAATATTATAAAATACAAGTTGCCTCTTTGTCTGTTTAAATTTTTTGCTGAATCAGACTAAAATTATCACCATGAAGAGCATTAGTCCGGAAACTTTTGCAACACCCCTTGTATTAAAGTTTATAATATTGTAAAAGGAAATAAGGAAATTTCTGAGAAGTCAAGGCTTATTGGGGGAATTTCTGAGATGTCAAGGCTTACTGGAAGAATTGCTAAGATGTCAAGGCCTACTAAGGGAATTTTTAAGATGTCAATGCTTACTAGGGGAACTACTGAGATGTCAAGGCTTACTGGGGGAATTGCTAAGATATCAAGGCTTATGGGAGATAGCTAAATTGTTTGGGGGAAGGGTTTATATTGTTGAGCGATTGTCAGATTGTCAAGTAGTAGGGCTCAAGTAGCTCATTTAATTTAGATAATGAGTGATGCAAACACATAAGTGATGCTGGTTTCTGCTAATAGGAAATGCCAGCTTATTTATAAAGGTTTGGTTTGTGCTAGAAAGGATAAGCACTTATTTGCTGATTGAACAAAGATTTTGGGCTGATGAAAGAAACTGTTTTGGCTGGTTACAGTTTTTATTCATGGCAATTTTTTTTGCCAAAAAAGAAAAAGTATTTTTTGATAAATGGGAATCAACATTTTCAATAATTAGTAAGGTTAATACTCTTGGCCCAAAATAAAAACCAATTGGTGTCTTTTTTAAAGCCTCCCCCTCTTAGCAGGAGGCTAAATGGAAAATGTATTTTTGCTAAAATAAGAAAAAGTAATTTTTGATTAATGGAAATCAATATTTTGGATAATTAGTAAGGTTAATACTCTTGGGCCAAAATAAAAACCAATTGGTGTCATTTTTAAAGCCCCCCCCCCCCTAGTAGGGGGATAAATGGCTAGTATTGACTACAATCAAAATATATTAAGTAAAGCCCTTATTAGAAAAGAAACAGATTTAGGCTAGGCTATAGGCCTAGGCCCTATCAAAACAGAAAATTTTCAAAGATCTGACAAATTATATGATGGTGGGAAGAACTATACAAGGTAGAGGAGAGTTGCCTACTCCCAAAAAAATTGATAGACAAATGCAGAGAGATAACAAGTGATACATATAAATTGATTAATAGAGCAAAGCTGCTTAGATATAGATTGATAGGCAGAAGCAATTAGAAAAGTGCCCTTGATACATGTGAATTGGCTATATATTGAGTTGGCTATATATCTGGCCTAATAGGGCAAGTGTAACCCATTAATTATTAATTTATATTATTAATAAACAAGTTTCATTAATATCATTTTAACATGCTGATTATGGTTTATTTATATGTCAGAGTTTCACGACAGATATTCAGACAGACATTCAAAATGATTGTCTGTAACTTTAAACAAAATTGACCCACTTCAACCATCTTTTTGGCAAATATTTACACAAGTGTTGGGCGTCGAATAAGCTTTACTTTATTAACTGAAGTAAAAATCCTTCTGACATACATTGATTTAAAAATTGCTTAGCAACACTCTGATTAGACATCGCTTTACCATTGACTGAAATTGTTTTGATCGTAGCAGCCTAAAAGCAGATACTGGATTAAAAAATGCTTCAATTTACTCTTTATGCATGTCTCAGCTTTAAAATGACACCTCAGGTGTCGCAAAAGACAGCTTTGATGCTCAGATATTCGACACTAAACATTGCTTTGCGTGAAATCACATTCAGAAATTGCACTGATTTTTTATTGATATTTGTGCAGCTGCCGTGTCCTTGTTTTTATCAGAATCTTGTCAAGTTCTAGTCATGTCCAGTTTAAACCTGGACTTCTCTTAAACTGTCTTCAGTATTTGATTTTTAAAGATTCCTGCCTTTATATTGCATAGATTGTACCTAAGTCAGTGAGTCTGTGAGTGTACATTCGTACATATGGCAACCAATCATGACTTTTTCACCGCTTTGCGATTCAAATAAATATACGAGCGTACAAGAAACATGTTCCAACTGTTATTGAGAGAAATTGATGTCGCATTTATTAACAGTCAGTGGCAATTAATATGAAGCAAATAGTTTATTTGTTTTTACTTTTTGCGTGGCTTCTGCTATCCAAATTGGAATGAGGTAAGCAGTGGGAATAAAAAGGAAGAATTTTTTAGACTGTTGTTGCAACCCAATAGCTATGTACTTCATACTTTTTAGATTGAACAGGCAATTTCTAATGTACTGCTAAGCTTTCCAATCCTTACGGACTACCGTAGCAGTCCTCAACTTTTTTTCTGTCTTGACTTCTAGATATGGAATTTGGAATAACCTAAGGAACCGCATGAAAATATTTAATTGGATAAAGATATTTTCTAAAAATATTTTCTAAAAAAAGCTCAAGTTGTGACG
Source organism: Macrostomum lignano (assembly GCA_002269645.1). Taxonomy (NCBI): domain Eukaryota; kingdom Metazoa; phylum Platyhelminthes; family Macrostomidae; genus Macrostomum; species Macrostomum lignano. The sequence goes on along the minus strand of NIVC01003424.1, from coordinate 12,933 downwards.
CATCTTCTTCTCACCTTAGTCCATCAACTGCTGCTCCTTCTGAGACTGAAGCAAGTGAAAGTGAAACAGATCAGTTTAGATCCCATGGCCATGAATACAACCATTTCAATTGTGAACCTGCTTTGCTTACGAGTATAAGCACTAGCCTTCCATTTGATACCATTAGCTCACTTTAACTCTAAAATAGTTCAAGGACAGTTCCAAATATTGAGATCTGACGTAGAAGCAGTCCAATTGGTGGAAATTTATCAACTAGACTTCATGAATCACTCCAATGAAAGGCAGTTAATAGCTGCAGAATGCATAAACAAGTTTAAGTGAGTCACAAAAACCCCATTTACAGTAACTACATACACACTTGTACGTTAGCAAGGCTCCATGCGGTGGTTAATAAATGGAGTAGGCAAGTGTCTGAACAAATATTGAATAAAAATCAGTGAAGTTTCTGAATGTGAGTTCAAGCAAAGCAATGTTTAGTGTCAAATATCTCAGCATCAAAGCTGTCTTTTGCGATGCCTGAGGTATCATTTTAAAGCTGAGACATGCGTATAGACATGACTAGAAATTGATGAGATTCTGATGAAAAACAAGGACATGGCAGCTGCACAAATATCGATAAAAAATCTGTGAAATTTCTGAATGTGAGTTTGTGCAAAGCAATGTTTAGTGTCAAATATCTCAGCATCAAAGCTGTCTTTTGCGACGCCTAAGGTGTCATTTTAAAGCTGAGACATGTGTATAAACATGACTAGAATTTGACAAGATTCTAATGAAAAACAAGGACACAGCAGCTGCACAAATATTGATAAAAAATCTGTGAAATTTCTGAATGTGATTTCGCGCAAAGCAATGTTTAGTGTTGAATATCTCAGCATCAAAGCTGTCTTTTGCGACGCCTGAGGTGTCATTTTAAAGCTGAGACATGCATATAGACATGACTAGAATTTGACAAGATTCTGATGAAAAACAAGGACACGACAGCTGCACAAATATTGATAAAAAATCAGTGAAATTTCTGAATGTGATTTCGTGCAAAGCAATGTTTAGTGTTGAATTTCTCAGCATCAAAGCTGTCTTTTGCGACACCTGAGGTGTCATTTTAAAGCTGAGACATGTGTATATTCATGAATAGAATTTGACGAGATTCTGATGAAAAACAAGGACACAGCAGCTGCACAAATATCAAAAAAAATCAGTGCAATTTCTGAATGTGAGTTCGCGTAAAGCTATGTTTAGTGTCGAATATCTCAGCATCAAAGCTGTCTTTTGCGACGCCTGAGGTGTCATTCTAAAGCTGAAACATTCGTAAGGAGTAAATCGAAGCATTTTTTAATCCAGTATCTGCTTTTAGGCTGCTACGATCAAAACAATTTCAGTCAACGGTAAAGCGATGTCTAATCAGAGTGTTGCTAAACAATTTTTAAGTCAATGTATATCAGAAAGATTTTCACTTCGGTTAATAAAGTAAAGCTTATTTGACGCCCAACACTTGTGTAAATATTTGCCTAAAAGATAGTTGAAGCAGGTCAATTTTGTTTAAAATCACAGACAATCGTTTTGAATGTCTGTCTGAATATCTGTCGTGAAACCTTCACATTTTATTTATAAGTACCAATAATGAATAGCAAAGCCAAAAACCAATAGTTTAGAAGGTGACATGTATTTTAAGATATCTTGGCATATATCAAGGGTACTTACCATTTTTCAATATATAATAAAGGTACTTATACTATTTTTCAGCATACATTGAGGTATATCCTAGCATATATATCACATAGCAGATACATTGTTTCAATGGTAAATTTATTGTCTTGGTGTACAAACCTAGTATACAAACAAGGTTTTGTTATTTTTCTAGCATTAAACCTGGCATATACTAATACATGATCCAAACTATGGCTAAAAAAATATTTTTTGTTTTTTGTCTACAAAAAGCTTAAAAATAAATAATACTAGACTAAATATTAGACTAAAGTATTGGCAAAACTCAAATTTAGGCAATACTATTTTGAATATTGGTATAAGAATATCATTTTAGGTTGATATTTTTTAGAATATCAATGTTTATTATTGAAATTGGGCCATACTTTTCATCTGTAACATATGGCTATGCTAAATCTGTTTTCTAATTTTGGCTATAGTGCTTAGTGTAGCTTAGCCCCTTGTTAAAAAATTATTTTTTTTATTTTACAATGCAAATTTGGTATAAGGCCTATTTTTATTCAAATTTGTTTTTTATACTGTATACATATTATGGCAGCTAATTAGGACTTCTTGTTTAATTGGTGAAAATTGGTAAAAATTTTAGAAAAATTGAAAAACCAAAACTAAGTATTTTATGAACATAAACTTGAAGAAGTCCATTAATTAGACCCTAGGCCTAGACCTATCTATCTATAGTATTATATAATAATAAAAAATATCTAATGTCTAATGTTTCTTTTGTTTATTCATTTACTCTCTTTTTAATTTCCTATTTAATTAGCATTTAATTAGTATTTAATTAGTTTCCTATCTAATACCTATTTAAATCGTCGTTATTCATTTAACGTAAAGTTCTTTCGAAGTTTGTTTTTGTTCATTTTTCATTCGTTCTTCACGCTTTGAAATATTGCGCGCTTGCAAAATACTACATCTTTTTTACAAAAAATGCTCTTTCAAATACCTTAATAATTTTACAAATATTGTAACTTGCATCGTAACTCATGTAAAAATTTAACCTTTTGAACAAATTTAACCTTTTGAACTTAATCATAATTAAACAACTAATGCTAAAATAACTTAAATACACAGAAATATACTGGCCAAACAGGCTTCTTGCCTGAGCCAACTTACTACTACTACTACTAATAATAATAATATTAATATTAATAGCCTAATAATATAACATAATGCATGAATCATGATTAGGGTTAGGCCTAGACAAGATTTTGATCTGAATATTGATCATTAATAATTTGGCACTTTTCTCCATCTTGATCTGAGTTTTGAGATTGATGATTGTTTTTCCCTATATTATCATCATTGTAAACATTTACTAAACTAGTAAAAGTCTAAATACTAAAATTAGCACTAAAATAGAGAATAGTATAAAAAATAGCCATAGCCCCATAGGCCTATAGGCCTAGCTGGGTTTATTTTTTGTGCGCAGTATGCATATAAACCCTAAATTTAAAAATTGTACCCTGAAATTAAAAAGTGGGTGCAGTTTAGGTGCCTATAGGCCCCCTAACCTATTTTTCTGTTAAAGTTGAAGCCTCATTTCAATTATTTGCACTGTCTTAACATAATAAAAAAGAAAAATTGCACTCTTAGCCTTCAAATTCCACCGTGAAAGTGAGTATAGGGTGCGATTTTGCACATTGTCTCAAGCGAAAAAAACCAGTATTACAACGCAGCAGAGTAGGGCCTAGCATCGGCCGAATCAGATTTATGATAAAGGAATGTTCTGGTGCACGTTATCACATACATATCGCAATTATATTTCCAGACCAAAAGTGTGGACGTAGACGTAGGTTTATACATCCCATTTAAAAAATATAACAAGTCCGCTCGTTATGAAATAGGTTGATGGCCTTTAAAAATATAAGTGCCGCGGCCCGGCCAGGTTATTGTCATGACAGGACACTTTTTGAAAATATCTTTTTTACAAATAAAACCGCTATAAAAAATTACGCTGTTACGTATCAAACACGCTTGCAGGTGCACAGCGAAAGAAAACAAAGAAAAGCATACTTATCAGCGTAACAGTAAAAATAAATCCTCCATAGTAGAGTAGTCAACGTTTTTTCAGTACCAATAAAAAGCCTCAAGACGGATCCATTCCACCTTGTTTCACGTCATTGAGGAGTTATTGAATTGAATTTCCATTAGGAATTTTCCATTGCGCAACATGAGCTCTTGGAATTTGAATCAGAGTAGCAAATAGCGTCGTGCTAGAAGACAGCATTCGATAGGCTTCCATCTTGTATGCATGCAGGGAAAACGAGATTGGCTAGTGTTACAGGTCTCAAAAGTCGGTGGTGAACAGACGGAAATTCAAATCCCACCGAATTGCTAAGGGCGTCAACTTAATTAAGAGTTCACAGTAATTCCAACGCCGATTCCACCAATAATAAGTGTTAAAACTTATTAAACTTAATTAAATCCTATCGAACACCAAATTTAAAAGGTCTGAACCCTAGAGGACATTCTGTTTCTCAAACTTCTCTGTAGCAGATCTTGTCTCTGTGCCATTCTTAGCAGATCTTCTCGATCTCAATCTGCTCGGTTCTTGCCGGATCTTCTAAGAAGGGAGGCACATTTTATTTTGTTATTCATTTGGCCAAAGTGTTCTAGCTTTTTTTGGCAAAATGGGATCGCAATAAATTTAATATAATATGCGATATTCGAAGCTATAAAAAGATATAAAAGCTAAGATCTAGTACGATGTAGCAAGTCGCCCAGATCTGGTAAGTTTACCTAAGTATTATCATAGCGAAGATCTTGCACGTTCTTGCAAGTACTTGCGTAGCAACCCAAGAAGATAGAGATAAGATCTGTTAAGAATCAACAAAGTCTATGTCTTCTAGGGAAATTATACCCAAAAAATTTCTCCGCCGACTACTATCAAGTAGTATTTCGTGACTACTAGACAATCTGACACTAACAAAAATTGGCTAAACGTCACGCAAGAGTCTAAAATTCCCCGAACTATTTGACTCGCTAGAATTCTCAAACTCGCTGGGCCGATAGTTTAACGTACGGTCTCATGTCTGACTAATTGTCTGGTGCACAATTGACCGCGGTGATAACTCAGTGGACTGGCTCGGATTATCGGGCTAATTGTCGTCGAACGACACGTCGAAGTGTGTCGAAGAAACTGCTGAATAAGCCTCTTTATTTCCGCTGACAAATATCCCAAATAACTTTTTTGCAGTAGCTGCGATAACATCGCCTAGACAACTGTTTATCTTGCACCAGCCGAAGAGCGGTAGAATCGCTCAGTCTCGCGCATGCACAGGCGTTCGAAAATACGCTCACGGCGTGTTATTCTGCTTCCGTACACTTGTATTTTGCACGCAGTCAGTTTCTTTAGACAAATAGACACGGTTGAAGCTAGAGGCGCAGTTGCCTTCTAATAACTACACCAAGCAGTCTCGCACATGCACAGGCGTTCGAAAATACGCTCACGGCGTGTTATTCTGCTTCCGTACACTTGTATTTTGCTCGCAGTGAGTTTCTTCAGACAAATAGACACGGTTGAAGCTAGAGGCGCAGTTGCCTTCTAATAACTACACCAAGCAGTCTCGCGCATGCACAGGCGTTCGAAAATACGCTCACGGCGTGTTATTCTGCTTCCGTGCACTTGTATTTTGCACGCAGTCAGTTTCTTTAGACAAATAGACACGGTTTAAGCTAGAGGCGCAGTTGCCTTCTAATAACTACACCAAGCAGTCTCGCGCATGCACAGCCGTTCGAAAATACGCTCACGGCGTGTTATTCCGCTTCCGTACACTTGTATTTTGCTCGCAGTGAGTTTCTTTAGACAAATAGACACGGTTGAAGCTAGAGGCGCAGTTGCCTTCTAATAACTACACCAAGCAGTCTCGCGCATGCACAGGCGTTCGAAAATACGCTCACGGCGTGTTATTCTGCTTCCGTACACTTGTATATTGCACGCAGTGAGTTTCTTTAGACAAATAGACACGGTTGAAGCTAGAGGCGCAGTTGCCTTCTAATAACTACACCAAGCAGTCTCGCGCATGCACAGGCGTTCGAAAATACGCTCACGGCGTGTTATTCTGCTTCCGTACACTTGTATATTGCACACAGTGAGTTTCTTTAGACAAATAGACACGGTTGAAGCTAGAGGCGCAGTTGCCTTCTAATAACTACACCAAGCAGTCTCGCGCATGCACAGGCGTTCGAAAATACGCTCACGGCGTGTTATTCTGCTTCCGTACACTTGTATATTGCACGCAGTGAGTTTCTTTAGACAAATAGACACGGTTGAAGCTAGAGGCGCAGTTGCCTTCTAATAACTACACCAAGCAGTCTCGCGCATGCACAGGCGTTCGAAAATACGTTCACGGAGTGTTATTCTGCTTCCGTACACTTGTATTTTGCACACAGTGAGTTTCTTTAGACAAATAGACACGGTTGAAGCTAGAGGCGCAGTTGCCTTCTAATAACTACACCAAGCAGTCTCGCGCATGCACAGGCGTTCGAAAATACGCTCACGGCGTGTTATTCTGCTTCCGTACACTTGTATTTTGCACGCAGTCAGTTTCTTTAGACAAATAGACACGGTTGAAGCTAGAGGCGCAGTTGCCTTCTAATAACTACACCAAGCAGTCTCGCGCATGCACATGCGTTCGAAAATACGCTCACGGCGTGTTATTCTGCTTCCGTACACTTGTATTTTGCTCGCAGTGAGTTTCTTTAGACAAATAGACACGGTTGAAGCTAGAGGCGCAGTTGCCTTCTAATAACTACACCAAGCAGTCTCGCGCATGCACAGGCGTTCGAAAATACGCTCACGGCGTGTTATTCTGCTTCCGTACACTTGTATTTTGCACGCAGTCAGATTCTTTAGACAAATAGACACGGTTGAAGCTAGAGGCGCAGTTGCCTTCTAATAACTACACCAAGCAGTGTAACGTCGTCGCTACTGTATTGAAAATGTTCTATTTCGTATTTATGGTTTTTGCAATTAATATTTAAACTATATCTATTTTGGTCTAATGTTTGTAACTATTTTTTAGTTACTTTCCCCATTTGGTTTAATTTTGTTTTTCTATTTTCAATTAGTGCAGTTATTCAAATTTTGCTTCTTGATAGTTTTTGTGTAGTGTCCTGCGCCCTGTGTGTTGGTCTTAGTTCCCGTAGGCTGGGTGGCATTAGCATTATATTATCGTCTCAGATTACCCTTTGGTAAATAGTTGGCATTGCCATACTGCTTCTGACCTACTCACCATTATTCAGACTAGCAATTGAGTTGTTAAATTAATAATACGTATATTGGCCTAGGACAAGATCAACACTCAGACTCAGCACGCGCACGCGCATCAGTCCCATGTTCTCGAACTAAATAAACTCGTCACAGCAGTCTCGCGCATGCACAGGCGTTCGAAAATACGCTCACGGCGTGTTATTCTGCTTCCGTACACTTGTATTTTGCTCGCAGTCAGTTTCTTTAGACAAATAGACACGGTTGAAGCTAGAGGCGCAGTTGCCTTCTAATAACTACACCAAGCAGTCTCGCGCATGCACAGGCTTTCGAAAATACGCTCACGGCGTGTTATTCTGCTTCCGTACACTTGTATTTTGCACGCAGTCAGTTTCTTTAGACAAATAGACACGGTTTAAGCTAGAGGCGCAGTTGCCTTCTAATAACTACACCAAGCAGTCTCGCGCATGCACAGGCGTTCGAAAATACGCTCACGGCGTGTTATTCTGCTTCCGTGCACTTGTATTTTGCACGCAGTCAGTTTCTTTAGACAAATAGACACGGTTGAAGCTAGAGGCGCAGTTGCCTTCTAATAACTACACCAAGCAGTCTCGCACATGCACAGGCGTTCGAAAATACGCTCACGGCGTGTTATTCTGCTTCCGTACACTTGTATTTTGCTCGCAGTGAGTTTCTTCAGACAAATAGACACGGTTGAAGCTAGAGGCGCAGTTGCCTTCTAATAACTACACCAAGCAGTCTCGCGCATGCACAGGCGTTCGAAAATACGCTCACGGCGTGTTATTCTGCTTCCGTGCACTTGTATTTTGCACGCAGTCAGTTTCTTTAGACAAATAGACACGGTTTAAGCTAGAGGCGCAGTTGCCTTCTAATAACTACACCAAGCAGTCTCGCGCATGCACAGCCGTTCGAAAATACGCTCACGGCGTGTTATTCCGCTTCCGTACACTTGTATTTTGCTCGCAGTGAGTTTCTTTAGACAAATAGACACGGTTGAAGCTAGAGGCGCAGTTGCCTTCTAATAACTACACCAAGCAGTCTCGCGCATGTACAGGCGTTCGAAAATACGCTCACGGCGTGTTATTCTGCTTCCGTACACTTGTACATTGCACACAGTGAGTTTCTTTAGACAAATAGACACGGTTGAAGCTAGAGGCGCAGTTGCCTTCTAATAACTACACCAAGCAGTCTCGCGCATGCACAGGCGTTCGAAAATACGCTCACGGCGTGTTATTCTGCTTCCGTACACTTGTATATTGCACGCAGTGAGTTTCTTTAGACAAATAGACACGGTTGAAGCTAGAGGCGCAGTTGCCTTCTAATAACTACACCAAGCAGTCTCGCGCATGCACAGGCGTTCGAAAATACGTTCACGGAGTGTTATTCTGCTTCCGTACACTTGTATTTTGCACACAGTGAGTTTCTTTAGACAAATAGACACGGTTGAAGCTAGAGGCGCAGTTGCCTTCTAATAACTACACCAAGCAGTCTCGCGCATGCACAGGCGTTCGAAAATACGCTCACGGCGTGTTATTCTGCTTCCGTACACTTGTATTTTGCACGCAGTCAGTTTCTTTAGACAAATAGACACGGTTGAAGCTAGAGGCGCAGTTGCCTTCTAATAACTACACCAAGCAGTCTCGCGCATGCACAGGCGTTCGAAAATACGCTCACGGCGTGTTATTCTGCTTCCGTACACTTGCATTTTGCACGCAGTGAGTTTCTTTAGACAAATAGACACGGTTGAAGCTAGAGGCGCAGTTGCCTTCTAATAACTACACCAAGCAGTCTCGCGCATGCACAGGCGTTCGAAAATACGCTCACGGCGTGTTATTCTGCTTCCGTACACTTGTATTTTGCACGCAGTCAGTTTCTTTAGACAAATAGACACGGTTGAAGCTAGAGGCGCAGTTGCCTTCTAATAACTACACCAAGCAGTCTCGCGCATGCACAGGCGTTCGAAAATACGCTCACGGCGTGTTATTCTGCTTCCGTACACTTGTATTTTGCTCGCAGTGAGTTTCTTTAGACAAATAGACACGGTTGAAGCTAGAGGCGCAGTTGCCTTCTAATAACTACACCAAGCAGTCTCGCGCATGCACAGGCGTTCGAAATACGCTCACGGCGTGTTATTCTGCTTCCGTACACTTGTATTTTGCACGCAGTCAGATTCTTTAGACAAATAGACACGGTTGAAGCTAGAGGCGCAGTTGCCTTCTAATAACTACACCAAGCAGTGTAACGTCGTCGCTACTGTATTGAAAATGTTCTATTTCGTATTTATGGTTTTTGCAATTAATATTTAAACTATATCTATTTTGGTCTAATGTTTGTAACTATTTTTTAGTTACTTTCCCCATTTGGTTTAATTTTGTTTTTCTATTTTCAATTAGTGCAGTTATTCAAATTTTGCTTCTTGATAGTTTTTGTGTAGTGTCCTGCGCCCTGTGTGTTGGTCTTAGTTCCCGTAGGCTGGGTGGCATTAGCATTATATTATCGTCTCAGATTACCCTTTGGTAAATAGTTGGCATTGCCATACTGCTTCTGACCTACTCACCATTATTCAGACTAGCAATTGAGTTGTTAAATTAATAATACGTATATTGGCCTAGGACAAGATCAACACTCAGACTCAGCACGCGCACGCGCATCAGTCCCATGTTCTCGAACTAAATAAACTCGTCACAGCAGTCTCGCGCATGCACAGGCGTTCGAAAATACGCTCACGGCGTGTTATTCTGCTTCCGTACACTTGTAATTTGCTCGCAGTCAGTTTCTTTAGACAAATAGACACGGTTGAAGCTAGAGGCGCAGTTGCCTTCTAATAACTACACCAAGCAGTCTCGCGCATGCACAGGCTTTCGAAAATACGCTCACGGCGTGTTATTCTGCTTCCGTACACTTGTATTTTGCACGCAGTCAGTTTCTTTAGACAAATAGACACGGTTGAAGCTAGAGGCGCAGTTGCCTTCTAATAACTACACCAAGCAGTCTCGCGCATGCACAGGCGTTCGAAAATACGCTCACGGCGTGTTATTCTGCTTCCGTACACTTGTATTTTGCACGCAGTCAGTTTCTTTAGACAAATAGACACGGTTGAAGCTAGAGGCGCAGTTGCCTTCTAATAACTACACCAAGCAGTCTCGCGCATGCACAGGCGTTCGAAAATACGCTCACGGCGTGTTATTCTGCTTCCGTACACTTGTATTTTGCACGCAGTCAGTTTCTTTAGACAAATAGACACGGTTGAAGCTAGAGGCGCAGTTGCCTTCTAATAACTACACCAAGCAGTCTCGCGCATGCACAGGCGTTCGAAAATACGCTCACGGCGTGTTATTCTGCTTCCGTACACTTGTATTTTGCACGCAGTCAGTTTCTTTAGACAAATAGACACGGTTGAAGCTAGAGGCGCAGTTGCCTTCTAATAACTACACCAAGCAGTCTCGCGCATGCACAGGCGTTCGAAAATACGCTCACGGCGTGTTATTCTGCTTCCGTACACTTGTATTTTGCACGCAGTCAGTTTCTTTAGACAAATAGACACGGTTGAAGCTAGAGGCGCAGTTGCCTTCTAATAACTACACCAAGCAGTCTCGCGCATGCACATGCGTTCGAAAATACGCTCACGGCGTGTTATTCTGCTTCCGTACACTTGTATTTTGCTCGCATGAGTTTCTTTAGACAAATAGACACGGTTGAAGCTAGAGGCGCAGTTGCCTTCTAATAACTACACCAAGCAGTCTCGCGCATGCACAGGCGTTCGAAAATACGCTCACGGCGTGTTATTCTGCTTCCGTACACTTGTATTTTGCACGCAGTCAGATTCTTTAGACAAATAGACACGGTTGAAGCTAGAGGCGCAGTTGCCTTCTAATAACTACACCAAGCAGTCTCGCGCATGCACAGGCGTTCGAAAATACGCTCACGGCGTGTTATTCTGCTTCCGTACACTTGTATTTTGCACGCAGTCAGATTCTTTAGACAAATAGACACGGTTGAAGCTAGAGGCGCAGTTGCCTTCTAATAACTACACCAAGCAGTGTAACGTCGTCGCTACTGTATTGAAAATGTTCTATTTCGTATTTATGGTTTTTGCAATTAATATTTAAACTATATCTATTTTGGTCTAATGTTTGTAACTATTTTTTAGTTACTTTCCCCATTTGGTTAATTTTGTTTTTCTATTTTCAATTAGTGCAGTTATTCAAATTTTGCTTCTTGATAGTTTTTGTGTAGTGTCCTGCGCCCTGTGTGTTGTCTTAGTTCCCGTAGGCTGGGTGGCATTAGCATTATATTATCGTCTCAGATTACCCTTTGGTAAATAGTTGGCATTGCCATACTGCTTCTGACCTACTCACCATTATTCAGACTAGCAATTGAGTTGTTAAATTAATAATACGTATATTGGCCTAGGACAAGATCAACACTCAGACTCAGCACGCGCACGCGCATCAGTCCCATGTTCTCGAACTAAATAAACTCGTCACAGCAGTCTCGCGCATGCACAGGCGTTCGAAAATACGCTCACGGCGTGTTATTCTGCTTCCGTACACTTGTATTTTGCACGCAGTCAGTTTCTTTAGACAAATAGACACGGTTGAAGCTAGAGGCGCAGTTGCCTTCAATAACTACACCAAGCAGTCTCGCGCATGCACAGGCGTTCGAAAATACGCTCACGGCGTGTTATTCTGCTTCCGTACACTTGTATTTTGCACGCAGTCAGTTTCTTTAGACAAATAGACACGGTTGAAGCTAGAGGCGCAGTTGCCTTCTAATAACTACACCAAGCAGTCTCGCGCATGCACAGGCGTTCGAAAATACGCTCACGGCGTGTTATTCTGCTTCCGTACACTTGTATTTTGCACGCAGTCAGTTTCTTTAGACAAATAGACACGGTTGAAGCTAGAGGCGCAGTTGCCTTCTAATAACTACACCAAGCAGTCTCGCGCATGCACAGGCGTTCGAAAATACGCTCACGGCGTGTTATTCTGCTTCCGTACACTTGTATTTTGCACGCAGTGAGTTCTTTAGACAAATAGACACGGTTGAAGCTAGAGGCGCAGTTGCCTTCTAATAACTACACCAAGCAGTCTCGCGCATGCACAGGTTTTTGAAAATACGCTCACGGCGTGTTATTCTGCTTCCGTGCACTTGTATTTTGCACGCAGTCAGTTTGTTTAGACAAATAGACACGGTTGAAGCTAGAGGCGCAGTTGCCTTCTAATAACTACACCAAGCAGTCTCGCGCATGCACAGGCGTTCGAAATACGCCACGGCGTGTTATTCTGCTTCCGTACACTTGTATTTTGCACGCAGTCAGTTTCTTTAGACAAATAGACACGGTTGAAGCTAGAGGCGCAGTTGCCTTCTAATAACTACACCAAGCAGTCTCGCGCATGCACAGGCGTTCGAAAATACGCTCACGGCGTGTTATTCTGCTTCCGTAAACTTGTATTTTGCTCGCAGTCAGTTTCTTTAGACAAATAGACACGGTTGAAGCTAGAGGCGCAGTTGCCTTGTAATAACTACACCAAGCAGTCTCGCGCATGCACAGGCGTTCGAAAATACGCTCACGGCGTGTTATTCTGCTTCCGTACACTTGTATTTTGCACGCAGTGAGTTTCTTTAGACAAATAGACACGGTTGAAGCTAGAGCGCAGTTGCCTTCTAATAACTACACCAAGCAGTCTCGCGCATGCACAGGCGTTCGAAAATACGCTCACGGCGTGTTATTCTGCTTCCGTACACTTGTATTTTGCATGCAGTCAGTTTCTTTAGACAAATAGACACGGTTGAAGCTAGAGCGCAGTTGCCTTCTAATAACTACACCAAGCAGTCTCGCGCATGCACAGGCGTTCGAAAATACGCTCACGGCGTGTTATTCTGCTTCCGTACACTTGTATTTTGCACGCAGTCAGTTTCTTTAGACAAATAGACACGGTTGAAGCTAGAGGCGCAGTTGCCTTCTAATAACTACACCA